>JBBDGP010004168.1:0-86364 GCA_037952835.1 Lithobates septentrionalis
GTTTCACTACTGAGGACTGGCTCGTAATTTACATCAGAATCCGAATTGGAAAGGGAATCTGAAAAAGAGAGCTCCGCGTTGCTCTCGTCGGCCGTAGAAAGAATTTGGTATGCCTCCTCGGCGGAAAAGCTTTTTTTGGACATGGCTGCTGGTGGTTTATGAGATTGCACAGCTGTGTGCTAAGCCTGCACTGATGAGGTGGCACTAATTGATGGCACAGATGTGCACTGATGAGGCGGCACAGGTGGGCACTGATCGCACAGATAGGCACTGATGAGGCGGCACAGATGGGCACTGATGGGCACTGATGAGGCGGCACAAATGGGCACTGAGGCAGCAGATGGGCACTGAGGAAGCAGCACAGATGTGCACAGATTTACACTAATGAGGTGGCACAGGTGGGCACAGATATGCACTGATGTGGCACGGGTGAGGTGGCACAGATGGGCACTGATGAAGCGGCACAGATGGGCACTGATGAAGCGGCACAGATGGGCACTGATGAAGCGGCACAGATGGGCACTGATGAAGCGGCACAGATGGGCACTGATAAGGCAGCACAGATGGGCACTGATAAGGCAGCACAGATGTGCACTGAAGCGACAGATGGGCACTGATTGGTACAGATGGGCACTGATGAGGTGGCACAGATGGGCACTGAGGAGATGGCACAGATGGGCACTGATGAGGTGGCACAGATGGGCACTGATGAGTTGGCACAGATGCGCACTGATTGCACAGATGCGCACTGATTGCACAGATGCGCACTGATTGCACAGACGGGCACTGATGGGCACTGATGGGCACAGATGGGCACAGACGGCACAGACGGGCACTGATGATGCACTGATGATGCACTGATGGCACAAGTGGGCACAGATGGCACTATATTGGTGTCACTGTGGGCACAGATGGCACTATATTGGTGTCACTGTGGGCACTGTTGGGCACTTTTTGGGCACACTTTGCTGTTTTACTACTCACAGAATCTCTCTCTCCTCACACGCTGTCTCTGTGTGAGGAGAGAGAGAGCCGGCAATGAGAGATGATCTCAATTGTTTACCTTTTAGATCATCTCTCATTGGAGGCGGCGATCGCGCTGTAAACGGCCGCTGTGATTGGCCGTTTACAGCGATCTGTGATTGGCTGTGTCCAAGGGACACGGCCAACACAGATTTTCCCCGAGGCGCTCTCACGAGAGCGCGCTGGGAATGAGGAAAGGGGACGACGTCAATGGACGTAGTCCCGGTATTTCAGATCCGCGCTGTTGCCGTTATTTGGCAATGGCCCGGATCTTAGAAGGTTAAGGGTTTAAAAAAACAGTTACAAAAGTGTTCCGGCCGTAATTATACTTTTTAAATAAAAAATACCCCTATAATACACAAGCTTAATGTATTCTAGTAAAGTTAGTTTGTAAACTAAGGTCTGTTTTGTTAGTTTATAGCAGTAGTTTGTTATTTTATAAACTTACAGCAGGCCGTGGCCATCTTAAAGTGGAGTTCCACCCACTTTTACAACTCTTCAGCATCCCTCACTAAACTGTGCACTGTAAACAAATTGGATATTTTTTATTTTTTTTCTCAGCACCTACTGTATATCTGCTGTATTCATTTTTCACTTCCTCCTCCCTGGCCGCGGCCCATCGCATCATTTCCTGTTTGCAATGCCTTCTGGGAAGGGGCGGCAACTTCCTCTGAAACTGCCGTTGCTATGGAAACCTGACCTGAAACCTATTACCCTGCTTGTGCTGCACTGAGCATGTGCGAGATCTGCAAGGATGACATCCAGGAAGAAATACAGTCTGGCTTCAGATGCCCACACTTAAGATGGCCATGGCCTGCTGCAAGTTTATAAAATAACAAACTACTGCTATAAACTAACAAAACAGACCTTAGTTTACAGACTAACTTTACTAGAATACAATAAGCTTGTGTATTATAGGGGTATTTTTATTTAAAAAGTATAATTTTGGCCGGAACACCACTTTAAGTGTAGGCATCTGAAGCCAGACTGTATTTCTTCCTGGATCTTATCCTTGCAGATCTCGCACATGCTCAGCGCAGCACAAGCAGTGTAATAGGTTTCAGGTCAGGTTTCCATAGCAACGGCAGTGTCAGAGGAAGTTGCCGCCCCTTCCCAGAAGGCATTGCAAACAGGAAATGATGCGATGGGCCGCGGCCAGAGAGGAGGAAGTGAAAAATGAATACAGCAGATATACAGTAGGTGCTGAGAATTTTTTTTTTTTAAATATCCAATTCGTTTACAGTGAGCAGTTTAGTGAGGGATGCTGAAGAGTTGTAAAAGTGGGTGGAACGCCACTTTAAGTTCCCGTCATGTTTCGGGATTGTGAACTTTCACATTGGTTGTGCTCTCAAACTGTCAAACAATCCAATGGCTTTCATCTGCTGCATCAGCTGTCCTAACTGATCACGTGCAGCACCATGGCAGTTGAAGATTAAACAGAGTCCAAGATGGCAGCTTCCTTGTCTGAAAAGGAGAGAAGGGTTTACTTCCACTTTAAAGCGGTGTTCTACCCGAGGGGAAAAAAATAAGTCAGCAGCTACAAATACTGTCTACCGGAAGTGGGGAAGGGTACCTGTCAAAAACAGGTGTCCCCCCCCCCCCCCCGGAAAGGTGCCAAACGTGGCACCGGAGGGGGGGGGGGGGTTAAATCAGATAAGTGGAAGTTCTACTTTTGGGTGGAACTCCGCTTTAATTACACTGTTTCAACCTACATATGAAATTGATGATCATTAGCACCTGCTTGGTATAAGTGGTTAATCATACACCTGACTAATCCTACAAAATGCCTGACTTTGTGCAAGTGTAAGAACTGATACTTTTTCATTTTGTATATTGATTTAAACCATTAAAATGTATATTTTGTAAAAATGTTCTTACTTTTCAGCATTTCTTCACACCTGCCTAAAACTCTTGCACAGTACTGTATGTCCAGATCTAGTCGATGCCAAATTTCCACTATACTCCACAACAGGAAACCTCAGGCATGACCCCCCCCCCCCCCCCCACCTACCCAAAAACCGAGACTTGTACCGTGCAAGTTTTCTACTATTGCCCCTCATGTGCTTTGATGTTTTCTTGCTTTTTCAACACGGGAGTACTGTCCTAAAACAGTTTCTGGTGGAGATCCAGCAGATTTTGCGTTCTATAAAGCTGAGTTATGTTACCTGATGTCCTATCTAGATGTTGGTAATGATGCTACTTCTTCTAGTCCTGGATGTCATTTCTGGGTTTGTGCTGCGCCATGCGGAATAACCGGTGACTTCCAGTCTTGGCTATCCTTGTTTTTGTAGGATGTACAGGGTTACGAGTTGGAGCAAAGTACTTAATTGTTACTACACAAAGGTCATAAGGAGCTTACAGTTGTAGGCCAGGATCTGTATTCATGAAGAGGTGATCCTAGGCACAGTGACTTCAAAAGTGGACACTACTTCAGAGGTTGCTTGAAAACTCTGAATCCAGGAATACGAGAGGATTCATTCAACTTGGAGGAATATCCTATATCCCTTTATTTTTCCCTCCCATATTGGTGTGAGAATTATCTTTTGTGTTTTGTCCAGAGGTTGAAAAAAAAATCATGCCAGTACTAAAGTTAAAGGGTAACTCCATTTTCATGGGGGAAAAAAAAGGCAAATAAAAAAAAAAAATATATATATAGCGTATACAATTTCGACTCAAGTCCTATTGTAATTGAATGTAATTGGAATTGACCTTTCCTTTTCAATCTGCAGCCGCTGTAATTTTCTGTGAAATGCAATATGGCCACCTGCAGGTGTGCGCACAAACTTGTGTACATATAAGTTGAGGGTGCTGGGTTCTTTTGGGGGGGGCAGCAATCAAAACAACCCCCCCCCCCCCCCCCCCGTGGCGCGGCAATGAAACAGAACCCCGACCGCTCGTGTGGCGGAGCTGTGGTCTCCCCTCCTGGAGTGCGGGCCGTTGCGGCTCCAGTGTCAGCTCCTCCAGCTTGCTCCGCCATGTCTCCCCCTTTTCCGCCAAAGCACTTAGCATCCAATAGGATCGCCTTACTCTTTTGCCAATCGGGAAACAGGTCTCACAGACCTGCCTCCTGATTGGCGGGGAGGACCTTCAGTGTGATAATAGCGAAAAATTCATTCACTTGTCGTCGCCCAACTGGGTGGGCTCGGAGCGCAATGCTCTGGGCTCCGAGCTGACCCTTATATGAAGCCTATTAGAGCCTCTGGCTCTAATCAGTTGCTTCAAAAAAACAAACACCCTGCCGCATTGGAATCCATGGTCCGGCACCACTTACATGTAGATAGGGGAGGCAGCGCCCATGCGCCCTCTATGGATGGGCCGCTACTGATTGCAAGGCTGACAGTTACAAGCATGACCCCTGCCCTAGACGGTTTACTGAGCCAGAAAGAGTGATTGTTTGCAACCTGTGACAATCAGCAGTCCCTTAAAGTGGAGTTCCACCCTTAAAAATTGTTTTTCCTTTTAACTTGTAAACTAACATTTGGAGGAAATCTTTTTCTTATACTTGCCCGAATCGCCCTGTTGCAATGTAGTCCTCGCAATCTGCCACTTCCTGGACCGTGGAGCTCCTCGTGACTTCCTCCCTCACCTGTGCTCCTGGGAAAAAGGATGTATCATCATTTCCTAGGAGTCTGTGGGCAGTACTGTGATGTTGCCACAACGGGGGCGGGACCTTCCTCCGTCGCCGCCCCTTGTTATGGCGTCTTTAGAAACAATCGGCGCTATGGCTGGTGAATCGTGCATGCGTGAGATCGTGAGTTGCATGCTGGTTTACCCAGCATGCACCTCTCCAAAGCTATTCCAAGAAGTGATCTCGATCGGGCTTCACATGCCCACAGTCATGATGGAAAGGGAGCCACGCACACTACGTCACTTCCGTGTTTACGAGAGGGTGGAACGCAGCTGGAGCGCAATAGCTGCCGGTATCCCCCATCTCGGTACATGTTTGCTTTTTACTCGTTGGAACCGGCATAACATGCATTTTTATCAACGTGTGGCAACGATTGCAGGAACACACAGTCTTTTTGGATTTTATGCTTGTTGTTCACTATATGTTTTTTAATTGAATAAACGGACTTGTTTTGATTTTACTACACCATGGGAGCTCTTTCTTACTTTTTTGGCATATGAGGTATTTGAACCATGGGCACATAAGAATCCATCTTAACCAACAAGAATACGTCTGGGACATTCACCGGAGACATCAGGGAGCAGTGACCTCCATAAAAAGCACTACATGCCTATTACCCCTGTAGGGGGGTGTCTGGATCCGGGGAGTAGAAATTCTGAAGGGGGAGCACAGAAGTCACCTGAAATCACCTTAAAGCAGAGTTCCACACAAAAATGAAACTTCCGCTTTTCGGAACCCTCCCCCCCTCTGGTGTCACATTTGGCACCTTTCAGGGGGGAGGGGGGTGCAGATACCTGTCTAAGACAGGTATTTGCACCCACTTCCGGCATAGACTCCAATGGGAGTCTATGCCTCTTCCTGTCCCTCTGCGCAGTCTCCTGGGAAACACACAGCTCCCAGGAGATAGCGGGGACCAGTTACAATGCGCAGTAGGGAACCGGGAAGTGAAGCCGCAACGCTTCACTTCCTGATTCCCTCACCTAGGATGGTGGCGGCAGCTGCCGAGAACCGAGTGGGTTCTCGGCGTCGCCTGCCGACATCGCTGGACCTTGGGACAGGTAAGTGACCATTTATTATAAGTCAGCAGCTGCAGTATTTGTAGCTGCTGGCTTTTAATAATTTTTTTTTTTTTTTTTTTGCGGTTTAGGTGGACTCCCTCTTTAAAGTGGTGTTCCAGTCAAAATTATACTTTTTAAATAAAAATACCCCTATAATACACAAGCTTAATGTATTCTAGTAAAGTTAGTCTGTAAACTAAGGTCTGTTTTGTTAGTTTATAGCAGTAGTTTGTTATTTTTATAAACTTACAGCAGGCCGTGGCCATCTTAAGTGTGGGCATCTGAAGCCAGACTGTATTTCTTCCTGGATCTCATCCTTGCAGATCTCGCACATGCTCAGTGCAGCACATGCAGTGTAATAGGTTTTAGGTCAGGTTTCCATAGCAACGGCGGTGTCAGAGGAAGTTGCCGCCCCTTCACAGAAGGCATTGCAAACAGGAAATGATGCGATGGGCCGCGGCCAGGGAGGAGGAAGTGAAAAATGAATACAGCAGATATACAGTAGGTGCTGAGAAAAAATTAAAAAAATATCCAATTCGTTTACAGTGCACAGTTTAGTGAGGGATGCTGAAGAGTTGTAAAAGTGGGCGGAACTCCACTTTAAGCACTAAAGTCACCTTGATGCTGCTTTGATCTGATGCAGATATTACTGTGTATGTGGGACTGTTACACACCATCCTTATTTGCATAACACAGACTTTTTTGCTTTCCAGCTGACAGCTCCATTGCCCAGGGGTCACCGTACCGATTTATTAATCATTGGTTGCAAGGTCCTACCTGGCTGATACCTTACTCCTATATAGATGTGATAGTCATACTTGATGTATGTGTATTGGTGTTTTTTCTTGCATGTATATTGGTTTATCTCCTATATACATAGTTTTGCAACACCTATATCCGCCATACCAGCTTTTCCTCTACAGCATA
This sequence comes from Lithobates septentrionalis, assembly GCA_037952835.1. Lineage (NCBI taxonomy): Eukaryota > Metazoa > Chordata > Amphibia > Anura > Ranidae > Lithobates > Lithobates septentrionalis. The sequence goes on from JBBDGP010004168.1 coordinate 6,637, forward strand.
CTATTTAATTACTTGGAGCCACAGGTTGTGCACTCAGGCTCATGTGACATATTCTCTCTATCCTATCTATTGTAGATGGTTCATACTGCCAGGAAGCATCCTATATTATACATCCCCTAGCTATATCCAGAATCTATGGGCATAGCTGTTATAATAGGTTCATATTTAACAATATCCTTTTTTGGGTTTTTTCCCTATTATGAAGCAGCATTTGGATTTTTTACGTAGCGCCAACCACCCCACCTTCTTTATCAATCATGATGGAAACGGCCACAGACGGAGGCAAAAAATTTTACAGTAAGAAATTTATATTTTTGAACAATTGATCATGATCATTGTATACTGTTGTTTTTTTTTTTTCTTTAGCAATAATGCTAGGATCAAAAAAAAAAAAATGTTTTTTTCACCGGAACTCCGCTTTAAAGGATTTGTGCTACCATGACTTGCTGCACAGAATTACAAATCAGGACATGTACATTATGGACTCTAACGAACCCCCCCCCCTCCCCCCCTCTAGAAGATATCGTACTCTAGTCTCTTGCCTTGAGTGCTAGAAGAACGTCTAGTGGCATCAATGTCGGTTTCCTCCTAGAAGTACAGCAGTTAATGTCTGAGATGAAAGTGCGAGTTGGGATGTGTTTGCAGAATTGTGTGCGGTTATTTTCGTAGCGCGCCCCGCGTCTCTCCAGACTTGTAATAGCACTTTTTGTTATGGAGCCCGGTGACATTTCTACCCCCCCCCCCCCCCCCTTCCCCATCTCATCGCACTCTCTCTTGCTTTTAAGTTGCCGTATTGTTCTTGTCTATGTGGATTCCGTGTTTTGCGGGAAATCTCCACCGGCAAGGGTAATGCACATTAAACAAAATGTCATCCCATTAGCCACCCTTGATGTTTCGTAACCACGGGCTCTTTAGGATGAGACTATACTTATCTCTGAACAGAGGAACTGTTGCCTTTGCTGTAAATTCCCTCGGCTGTCCAGTTCACTTTTTTTTTTTTTCCTCCCGGAAAATGCTTTCTGCCTTTTAATGCTCTACTACTTAATGTTCTTCTATACTTTTTAATGGCTCGTATGGATAGAATTGTTTTTTTTTCCCCAGAAGGTTTACCCCCATCGCCTCGCACACACATGTTCACCCCGTATGGAGCAGAACAATTTTTACATTTCTGCTATGGACGTGTTTATTCGGCGATATACATTGTCAATACTAAAGATAACAAGGTAATGCATATTTTTTTATTTTTTTTTTAAGGACAAGCAAGGTTTTCTCTTCATGATATTTTCTTGCAATAATGATTTTTCTTTTTCGCAATCCTTTTAACAAAAAAAATAAAACAAAACTAAAGAAAAACACACAATTTCTTTGTTGAGCACTGTTTAAAAATATAGTGTAAGTTTGCTGTAATTTGTTCTGTTTTAAATCACAATTCTGGTACAAAGCATTGCAATGTTATTTAGTATAATGGGTAAACAGGGCGACTTCTGAGGCTGTATTCATTTGGCCACAGGATATTGTGTATACATGGTTTTTATTAATTTTTTATAATAGTTTGCAATAAAATATATTTTTTTATACAATTTGTCATCGTTCCTTTCTGGTACAAGTCCAACTTTTCAGGTCTTTTGTATAGGGATGGGCCACATACTCCCCGATTCGGTTTGCACCAGAACACCTCGAAAATGTTCTAACGAACATGCGAACCCTACTAAAGTCTATGGGACACGAACATGAAAAATAAAAAGTCCTAATTTTAAAGGCTTATTTGCAAGTTATTGCCATAAAAATTGTATGGGGACCTGGGTCCTGCCCTAAGTGACATCTATCAATGCAAAAAAAAGTTTTTAAAGGAGCATTGATTTTAGTGATGCTTAAAGTGAAAAAATAAAAATGAAATATTCCTTTATCGTGTCTGGGGGGGGGGGGGTCCCCTTAGTATGCCTGTAAAGTAGCACATCTGTACGATGTATAGAAAATGCTGCAGCAATAATGACATTTTTAATGGAAAAAATGTAATTTTAAATTACTCACGGCTGTAACGTATTGCAGGCTCCCAGCAATAGAGTTAAAAAAAAAAAAAATTTAGGATTTGTCAAAAACTGTCTCTTGTGGTTTTTATTTTTTGAGACTTTTGAATGGGTAGGGGTACGATGTACCCGATACCCATTCACATGGGGGGGGGTGGGCAGTATCTGGGAGCCCCCTTGTTAAATAGATTCCCCTAGATCCGGATAAGCCCCCCCACCCACAGACCCCGACAACCACCAACCAGGGTTGTCAGGGCGAGGCTCTTGTCCTCATCAAAGCACCCTCTCCATGTTGAGGGCAAGTGGCCTGGTATGGTTCAGGAGGGGGGCGCTCGCTCACCCCCCCTTTCCTGACCTGCCAGGCTGCTTGCTTGGATAAGGGTATGGTATAAATTTTGGGGGGACCCCACGCCAATTTTTTTTTAATTTTGGCGGTGAGTTGGGCCCTGCGTCATATATACTACATTGACTGCACTATATACTCTGCACTGCGTCATATACACTACACTGACTGCACTATATACTCTGCACTGCGTCCTATACACTACACTGACTGCGTCATATACACTACACTGACTGCACTATATACTCTGCACTGTGTTATATACACTACACTGACTGCACTATATGCTCTGCACTGTGTTATATACACTACACTGACTGCACTATATACTCTGCACTGTGTTATATACACTACACTGACTGCACTATATGCTCTGCACTGTGTTATATACACTACACTGACTGCACTATATACTCTGCACTGCGTCATATACACTACACTGACTGCACTATATACTCTGCACTGTGTCATATACACTACACTGACTGCACTATATACTCTGCACTGTGTTATATACACTACACTGACTGCACTATATACTCTGCACTGCGTCATATACACTACACTGACTGCGTTATATACACTATACTGACTGCACTATATACTCTATACTGTGATTATATACACTACACTGACTGCACGCTCAATCCACTAACTAACCTGCCTAATCTCTCTTCATTCATATAGACGGCCGCCGTGTAAGCAGCCTCATATAGTGTGGGGCTTGGACTTAGCCCATGCGCCATGATTGGCCAAAGGCACCCTGCCTTTGGCCAATCATGTCTCTTACAGCATATTGTGCTGTGATTGGCCAAAGCATACAGGTCAGATGCATGCTTTGGCCAATCAGCAGCCTTCAATGCACTGATCTCACAGTGCATTATGGAGCGCATTGCAGGAGACGAACTTCCCGCAAGTGCCCCATATGTTCATTTGTTCTACAAACACCCGATGTTTGAGTCCAACTTAAGTTCGACCATCCCTACTTTTGTATATATATCGTCTTAAAGAGGAAGTAAAGCCTCTTAAAAAAAAAAAAAAAAGCAAAGGCATAATGAGCTAGTATGCATAGCATACTAGCTCATTATGAATTACCTGAGATCGAAGCCCCGGCATTGGCCCTCGTTCGCCTCCTCCGACATCTATCCCGGAGTGACTTCTGGGTATCGCGGCTTCGGCGATGTGACTGGCCGGAGTCGCGATGACGTCACTCCCGCGCATGCGCGCTGGTGCCGCCACTAACGGCATGATCGCCGTTAGAAACGGCACGCTCAGTGCGCCTGCGCCCGATGTCTACGGCTCACGCGCCGTAGACATCGGTGACGTTATTCCTGCAAATATCTCCTAAACCTTTTAGGTTTGGGAGACATTTCTTGCACCTACAGGTAAGCCTTAATCTAGGCTTACCTGTAGGTTAAAGTGGTTGTAATGCGTTTACAACCACTTTAAATGGATGTGATACCATCCTAATACAGCCATTCAAATCTCCCTTTATGCTATATGAAAAGATATTAACAAAATAAAAAGTTTAAATATTAACCACTTGACCTCCGGAAGATTTACCCCCTTCATGACCAGGTCATTTTTTGCGATACGGCACTGCGTTACTTTAAAGAGAGATTGTGATAGACCAACACAAAGTGGCACATAATTGTGAAGTGGAAGGAAAATGATAAATGGTTTTCAACATTTTTTAATAAATATGTGAAAAGTGTGGGGGGCATTTGTATTCGGCCCCCCTGAGTCAATACTTTGTAGAACCGCCTTTCACTGCAATTACAGCTGCAAGTCTTTTTGGGGATGTCTCTACCAGCTTTGCACATCTAGAGAGGGACATTTTTGCCCGTTCTTCTTTGCAGAATATCTCAAGCTCTGTCAGATTGGATGGAGAGCGTCTGTGAACAGCAATTTTCAAGTCTTGCCACAGATTCTCAATTGGATTTAGGTCTGGACTTTGACTGGGCCATTCTAACACATGAATATGCTTTGATCTAAACCATTCCATTGTAGCTCTGGCTGTATGTTTAGGGTCGTTGTCCTGCTGGGAGGTGAACCTCTGCCCCAGTCTCAAGTCTTTTGCAGACTCCAACAGGTTTTCTTTTAAGATTGTCCTGTATTTGGCTCCATCCATCTCCCCATCAACTCTGACCAGCTTCCCTGTCCCTGCTGAAGAAAAGCATCCCCACAACATGATGCTATCACCACCATGTTTCACGGTGGGGATGGTGTGTTCAGGGTGATGTGCAGTGTTAGTTTTCTGCCACAACATAGCTTTTTTCTTTTAGACCAAAAAGATCAATTTTGGTCTCATCTGACCAGAGCACCTTCTTCCACATGTTTGCTGTGTCCCCCACATGGCTTCTCGCAAACTGCAACTGGGACTTCTTATGGCTTTCTTTCCACAATGTCTTTCTTCTTGTCACTCTTCCATAAAGGCCAGATTTATTGAGTGCACTAATAATAGTTGTCCTGTGGACAGATTCTCCCACCTGAGCTGTGGATCTCTGCAGCTCCTCCAGAGTTACCATGGGCCTCTTGGCTCTTCTCTGATGAATGTTCTCCTTGCCCGGCCGGTCAGTTTAGGTGGACGGCCATGTCTTGGTAGGTTTGCAGTTGTGCCATACTCTTTCCATTTTCGGATGATGGATTGAACAGAGCTCTGTGAGATGTTCAAAGCTTTGGATATTTTTTTTATAACCTAACCCTGCTTTATACTTCTCCACGACTTTATTCCTGACCTGTCTGGTGTGTTCCTTGGCCTTCGTGATGCCGTTTGTTCACCAAGGTTCTCCGTCAAACCTCTGAGGGCTTCACAGAACAGCTATATTTATACTGATATTAAATTACACTCAGGTGGACTCTATTTACCACTTAATTGACTTCTGAAGGCAATTGGTTCCACTAGATTTTAATTAGGGGTATCGGATTAAAGGGGGCTGAATACAAATGCACGCCACGCTTTTTAGATATTAATTTGCAAAAAATGTTAAACCATTTATCATTTTCCTTCCGCTTCACAATTATGTGCCACTTTGTGTTGGTCTATCACATAAAATCCCAACAAAATACATTTACGTTTTGGTTGTAACATGACAAAATGTGGAAAATTTCAAGGGGTATGAATACTTTTTCAAGGCACTGTATATCAACAGCTAGTTCGCTGATCACATCAAAGCGGAGTTCCAGGCTTTTTACGTTTATTAAAAGTCAGTAGCTACAAAAAGTGTAGTTGCTGACTTTTAATAGACACTCACCTGTTCCACGGTCCAGCGATGCGGCCGATCAGAGCGTGGCTCCTCTCCCCCTCCTCTCCGCTGGCGCCTCCATTGCCACTCTGGGCACCCGGCCATGACAGCTTTCGGCTTCACGGCCGGGCACGCACGGCGCGTGCGCGAGTCACGCAGCGCTCCCGGAGTGGACATGGCGATCTCCTGGGACCTGTCACGTGTCCTAGGAGATCGCCTAGAGGGAGGGGCCGGTCCCTGGGCGGAAGGAGGAAGTGGGACAGGAAGTCCCCCTCCTAACGAAGCCCCCACTCCCCCCCCCCCCCCCCCCCAAAAAAAAGACATGCCAAATGTGGCATGTAAGGGGGCGAGGAGTGCTTAAAGCGGAAGTTCCATTTTTGGGTGGAACTCCTTCAATGTCCCATGAGCTGTATATTATTTCAGGGATTCCCCAAGATTTCAAACATTTTGCCAATGGTTCTCCATACTTATTTTACACACTGAACTGCAACTCAAATTAACATTTGTATTGTGTTTTTTTTTTTTTTTCTGGATTTTTGGTTGATATTCTGTCTCTATCATTTAAAATACACCTATGATAAAAATTATAGACCCTTCATTTCTTTTTAAGTGGGCAAACTTACAAAATCTGCAGGGGATTAAGTAATTATTTCCCCCACTGCATATATACTGATATACAGGGATGTAGACCTAAAACGCACACAGCCTGGGTTATATGGCTAAATTATAGGAAGATTGATGTAATGGCGAGGCTCCACACCACAACGTGCCATAAGATAAATCATCTACAAACTTAGCATATTTATAAAATTAAACACCTGTACATTTCTCATCTAACAAATCAATTTCCGTCCTTTTAAAACATGCAAATTACATTTTCCTAGGTGAAAAATTAAAATGACACCTTTTATTAGATTTACATAATAGGGCCGATCACTTCATTATGCATTGCTATACATATGACTCTTGAGGAATAATTCACTGTCCACCGATTTTGTATGACGGTTGGCGCTGAATACATGAATCGCGCTTCCGCCCGAGATCAGAAAGTTCACAATCAGGATTCTATTTCTAGAGGTTCTTTGTCTTTTTGAGTTTTGGAATGGGAAATTAATATTTTTTTCTCTGTAGTGTCTTTGAAAATATCTGCCTCATGTATTATAGTAATTTCCTCATAGTTTTAATATAAATTAATACTTTTAATATGGATACACTTTCCATATACCGTATATACTCGAGTATAAGTCGAGTTTTTCAGCACATTTTTTTGTGCTGAGAGTGCCCCCCCTCGACTTATACTCGAGTCAAGCACTTTTCTGCAGCAAAAAATTTCATTTTCCGAACCAATTTTGGGGCCCCGTATCTCAGGGCCACTTTGTGCTAGGAACCCCAAATTTGGTGTGCAAACCCAGTGGTACCACAATATATCCAACGCTGGGTTTCCTAGCACTAAGTGACCCCGAGATACGGGGCCCCAAAATCGGTTCAGAAAATGTCATTCTCTGCTGCAGAAAAGTGCTTGACATTTTCTGAACCAACTTTGGGGCCCTGTATCTCGAGGACACTTGGTGCTAGAAACCCCAACTTTGGATATTTTATGGTGCTAGTTTCACTGAGTTTGCACTCCAAATTTGGGGTTCCTAGCGCTAAGTGGCCCCAAGATACGGGGCCCCAAAGTCTGTCAACTGTGTCTATCTGCAGCAATGTCATTTCGGGACCATTTGGGTTCAGAGACCCCAAATTTTGGCTGCAGCTAGGGGGCATCTAGGAACCCCTAACTACCGAGTTTGAAGTTCGGGGGACCTATGGCTGCAAATGGGCACAGTGAGGCTGCAAATGGGCATCGTTGACCCTCTTTTCCACTTACAGTAGCTGTGCATTTCTTACCCTCGTCTTATACTCAGGTCACTAAGTTTTTCCCATTTTTTTGTGGTAAATTAGGGCCTCGACTTATACTCGGAATGACTTATACTCGAGTATATACGGTACTTGTCTAACAATGCTTGGTGAACAGCAGTACCATATTGTACGAAGTACAGTAACCAGAGTTCATTTAACCACCTGTCCAGACGGACAATTTTTTTTATATTTTTTGCACATGTTAAAATCAGCATATTTTTTCCCCCTAGAAATTACTGTAATATAAATTTTCTGGGAGTGGAGACCCTGGATAATAAAATGGGGGTAGCTCCAAAAAATTTTTATGTCACAAGATATTTGCACAGCTATTTATCAAATATTTTCATGAAAAAACGTACTAAAATAAATTTTTAGTGCAAGCAAATTATACCCAGTTTTTTTTTAAAAATAGAGATTGTGTTGCATCAAGTAAATGGATACCAAACATGCCGCTTTTTTTCTATACGGCGATGCTTTAAAAGCCTTTAGAGCCCTTTCGCACCGGGAGCGCGGCCGCGTTAGCGTAATTTAAGCGGCGCTTTACCGTCGTTTTTTGAGGCACTTTTTGGCCACTAGTGGGGCGCTTTTAACCTCCGCTAGCAACCGATGAAGGGGTTGATAGCACCCGCAAAGGGCCGCTGCCCATCGAGTTCAATGGGCAGGGGCGCCCAAAGATGCTGCTTGCAGGACTTTTTTTTAGCATCCTGCCAGCACAGCGCCCCAGTGTGAAAGCACTCGGGCTTTCACACTGGGACTGCAGATGAGGAATTTTTCAGGCGCTTTACAGATGCTAATTTTAGCGCTAAAGTGCCCGAAAAACGCCTCCACTGTGAAAGGGGTCTTACAGACTATCAGTTTGGAGTTATTCATGAATCGCAGTTACATACTTAGTCTGGTCGTAAAAAAGACACAAGTCCATCTAGTTCCACCAATAAAAACGGAAAGAAAAAATTGCAGCAGCATTCTGGCACCAATTACAGCCTCAAGTCTTTTTGAGTATGATGCTACAAGCTTGGCACACCTATTTTTGGGCAGTTTCTCCCATTCTTCTTTGCACGACCTCTCAAGTTCCATCAGGTTGGATGGGGAGCGTCGGTGCACAGCCATTTTCAGATCTCTCCAGAGATGTTCAATTGGGTTCAAGTCTGGGCTCTGGCTGGTCCACTCAAGGACATTCAGAGTTGTCCCGTAGCCACTCCTTTGTTATCTTGGCTGTGTGCTTAGGAGTAGTTGTCCTGTTGGAAGATGAACCCTCGCCCCAGTCTGAGGTCCAGAGTGCTCTGGAGTAGGTTTTTATCAGGGGATGTCTCTGTACATTGCTGCATTCATCTTTACCTCGATCCTGACTAGTCTCCCAGTTCCGCCGCGGAAAAACATCTCCACAGCATGATGCTGCCACCACCATGCTTCACTGTAGGGATGGTATTGGCCAGGCGATGAGCGGTGCCTGGTTACCCCCAGACATGACGCTTGCCATTCAGGCCAAAGAGTTCAATCTTTGTTTCATCAGACCAGAGAATTTTGTTTCTCATGGTCTGAGAGTCCTTCAGGTGCCTTTTGGCAAACTCCAGGTGGGCTGTCATGTGCCTTTTACTGAGGAGTGGCTTCCGTCTGGCCACTCTACCATACAGGCCTGATTGGTGGAGTGCTGCAGAGATGGTGGTTCTTCTGGAAGTTTTTCCCCTGTCCACAGAGAAACGCTGGAGCTCTTTTTAGAGTGACCATCGGGTTCTTGGTCACCTCCCTGACTAAGGCCCTTCTCCACTGATCACTCAGTTTGGCCGGACGGCCCGCTCTAGGAAGAGTCCCGGTGGTTCCAAACTTCTTCCATTTACAGATGATGGAGGCCACTGTGCTTATTGGGACCTTCAATGCTGCAGAAATGTTTCTGTACCCTTCCCCAGATCTGTGCCTCCATACAATCCTGTCTCGGAGGTCTAAAGGTAATTCCTTGGACTTCATGGCTTGGTTTGTGCTCTGACATGCACTGTTAACTGTGGGACCTTATATAGACAGGTGTGTGCCTTTCCAAATCATGTCCAGTCAACTGAATTTACCACAGGTGGACTCCAATCAAGTTGTAGAAACATCTCAATGATGATCCGTGGAAACAGGAGGCACCAGAGCTGAATTTTGAGTGTCATGGCAAAGGCTGTGAATACTTATGTACATGGGATTCTTTGAATTTCTTTTATTTTTAATAAATTTGCAAAAATTTCAAACAAACTTCTTTCACGTTGTCATTATGGGATATTGTTTGTAAAATTTTGAGGGAAAATTAATGAATTCCATTTTGGAATGAGGCTGTAACATAAAAAAATGTGGGTTTTATACCATACCTGTGGGATCACTGGAAATCGCTGTATAGACACTGTCAATCACAGTGAACTCCACTTGCTTCCAGGTCCCTTGGCGAGTGGATGCCCTGCAGCATTCTGAGCAATTTTTACATTTTTTTCACATGTTAAAATCTGCATTGTTTGCTAGGAACACACATTTTCTGAAAGCGGAGGCCCTGAAGACTAAAATGATGGCTGGTGCCATTTTTTGAAAAAAAAAAAAAAAAAACAATATAGTGCTGCGCTCCAAAACAGATGCTATCGTGGTCAAAGTGCTGAATTTATAACATGACACTAGATATAAATTGCAACAGTAGGTAAAGTGCACAAAATATACATATAAAATCCAAATATAAATTAACTGTGTGAGATTCACTGTGCAAACTTACATATGTAAACCATAAATATGTCAATGAATAAAGTGCAACATTTTTTTCTTCAAAAGTGCAATATAAAGTGCAATAATACGTGACACAGCTAAGTAAATACATCCATTGCACTTATGAAGATCTATTCACTTAGCAGGATTATTGATTATTGCACTTTTGAAGATTGATTATTTTGGTTTTATTTACCCACCATTGCACTTTAAGATTTAGCTGTTTATTTATTATCCTTATTAATTATTAAGCTGTTTTATTGAATATTATTTGTTGATCTGTTCTTGATATATATGTATTTGAACCATTGTATTGCTTTACAGGTTAGTTAGCGCTACATATTATTTTATTTTATGTTCATCTTGAGTTGTGTGGGATCACTTATTTATGTTTGGCAGCTTCTTTCCAATTTCATTTCATTGTGGTTTTGCGCACTAGTTCTCCCCATTTCTATATATAATTTTTTTTTTTAAAACCTCAATAATGCAGCAAAAAATTTGTGAAATTGTAAACATTGACAGTTCAAAATAGATGAATGGTGTCTTGAGAAAAAAAAAAAATTCCCTGATGAAGTCACGTAGGAACGTACGGACACCGGAAGTGTCGTTTTATCACGAGCTCGCCGCTCGTTTGTATTTTACTTCACCTCCTTCTATGTGAGTACCGCAGTTTACTTTGCTGTCTATTAAATAAAATATTTAAACATGCTTCACTATTGGAGTCTCCCCTGTCTCTCCTTCTCCCTTTACTGGCCCACAACATTATCCTGAGAGGAAGATAAATGACAAGTATATACAGGGGCGGACTGACAACTCATGGGGCCCCCGGGCAATAGGAGAAGATTATGGGGCCCCCGGGCAATAGATTATGGGGCCCCTGGGCAATAGGAGAAGATTATGGGGCCCCCGGGCAATAGGAGATTATGGGGCCCCAGGCAATAGATTATGGGGCCACACAGTATACACACACAATATACACACACAATATACACACACAATATACACACACAGTATACACACACAGTATACACACACAATATACACACACAATATACACACACAGTATACACACACAGTATACACACACAGTATACACACACAGTATACACACACAGTATACACACACAGTATACACACACAGTATACACACACAGTATACACACACAGTATACACACACAGTATACACACACAGTATACACACACAGTATACACACACAATATACACACAATACACACACAATATACACACACACACACTGAAAAGGTACTGGAGAGGCGGGGCAGCTATAATCTTGAGATTTTTTTAAAAACAGATTTTTACATACTGTCCCTGGTTTTATTGAGACTGGCAACCCTGATGGGGCCCCTTAGTGGCATGGGGCCCTCGGGCAGTGCCCGAATGGTCAGTCCACCCCTGAGTACATAGGGCATCCATATTGGTCTATAGGTAGTCCAGAACCAATAAGGATACAATACCTAGAGAGATCGCCTGTAGGATATAACACTTGGACCATCCCTGGCTATTTGTTTTATGCTGTTTACCTTACAGCAGTAGGGTAAAGGGCCATCACACCCGTGGGTGTAATCGCACCGAAGATTTAACCATCACAGTCACTCTGTCACTTTTTTGCTAGATGCAAAGTCACTTTATCACTGCTGCTAGATGCAATTTCCAGCACTTTAGTCCGCCAGCACATTTTTTTTGTTGTTGTTTCTCTGAAGACACCATTCATTTATTTTGAACTGTCATTGTTTACAATTTTATATGTTTTTTGCTGCATTATTGATGTTTTTAAAAGAAAGTTTGCACTTTATTCATGGACATATTTATGCTTTACATATGTAAGTTTGCACATTGAATCTCACTTACAGCTGGTTTATATTTGGATTGTATATGTATATTTTGTGCACTTTACCTACTGTTGCAATTTATGATATCTAGTGTCATGTTCTATATTCAGCACTTTATTTGACCACAATAGCATCTGTTTTGGAGCGCAGCACCATATATTGTTTTTTTTTTTCCATATTACTCTCTTGGGCTGTGTTTGACCCCTGTCGGTGTTTGCTGCAACCAGATACCTTGTACATTTTAGTGAGCGCGGGAATACTCTGTTTTATTTTCTGGTGCCATTTTTTGTCACACAATATGTGCACAGCCTTTTATCAAATGCAGATAAAAATTCACTAGAATTAGTGTAACTATATTTGTGTGAAAAAAATTATGTCATTTGGGTACAGTGTAGCATGTGTAGCATGACCGCGCAATTGTCATTCAAAGTGTGACAGCACTGAAAGCTGAAAATTGACCTGGGCAGGAAGGAAGTGCCCAGTAGTAGGCAAGTAGTTAAGGAAATAATCTTGTTGGGGTTCCACTTTAAAGCTTTGCTATCAGCATTTTCTTTGCTTGTTCAGTACAAAGACTTTGTGAAACATCCCGTTTCTGTGAATGTCGATTGCTCATGTGCTTGTGCTGTGGGGTGACCTACCCCCCACCATGATCCTGTGCTCGGCAGCGGTGCTGTCAGGTTTTCACATTCAGTAATAGAAGACCTTTGGGCCATCTGTCATGTCACCCTCACCCATGCTTGTCTCATCGGCTGCGGGGCGATGTACGAAGGCTTTTCCTGCCGCTCACCCCCCCTATACCCCCCCTGAGACTCGAGCAGGAGACGAGCAAGACTTTGCTCAAGGCTATGACAAGCTCTCACTGTTCTGTTCGGCTCGTGAGACATTAAATGACTATTAATAATGGATGGGGATGAGCAGAGACATGGAACACGAGAAGATTCTGGGCTAGTGTTGAAGGAAGATATCAGGACTTAGGATTTGTCACTAAAAATCTCCGACATTGACGTCCTACCGATGGACACACGTTCATCCTCAGGCTGTGTGCTGTGTACACATTGGAATGAGCTGAGAGTTGACATTTGGTGATTTTCTGTTCCCATTTCTGTGTGACCACTTCCTACTGGGGCAATTTTTTGCTTTCGTGCACACATTATAAAAAGTAATATATGGGGGGGGGGGCAGTGTGACAGAAGGGTACCTGGGAAGTTTTACAGGTGGGAGGGGCAGTGTGAAAGGAGGGGGGGGGCAGTATGATGGGGGGATGTCCTGAAAAGGTGGCAGTGTGATAAGAGGGGGGCGTTGTGACGAGGGGCGGGGGGATGGGGGTGTTGTGACGAGGGGCGGTATGAGGGGGGTGTTGTGACGAGGGGCGGTATGATGGGGGTGTTGTGATGAGTGGCAGTGCGACAGGTAGATGGGTTGGTGGGGGCACTGTGATGGGTGGGTGGGGGGGCAACAGGTAGGGGGACAGTGTGACGGGTGGGGGGGCGACAGGTGGGAGGGGGGGCAGTGTGATAAAAGGGGGCATTGTTACAGTAGGACTCACAGTATGCTCACTCTTGCCTTACCTGGCAGCAGAAGAAGCCTAGACACAAGCAGTGAGAGCCGGGGGCGGAGCTGGCGGTCCTCGCAAATGGCGACTGCCAGAAATGCCTAGTACCAGGCTCGATAGGAGGGGTGGCAACATAGCAGAACTGATGCCCTGCATTTTGCTCCTGCAGCCACTGAATGCCTGCTTCTCCTCTCGTTCCCGTAGGCATTCAGCGGCTGCAGGGGCAAAATGCAGGGCATCAGTTCCACTATATACCACCGCCCCTCTCAGTGCTGCTGTCCAGAGGTGCCTCCCGTGCGCCTTCATCCAGAGCGGGGGGTGCTCTAATACAGGAGGTTTGTTACTGGCCAGATCAACATGTAAAAGCAAAGGGCAAAAAAAGCCCAAAAAAAAAAAAGAAAAAGAAAACTGATGAAACCACCACATCTAATGATTGGCAAGCTGTAATATATCACTCTTAGGGTTTAACACCGCTTTAAACCATGAGGCTGGGTTCACACCATCGCCGCATCTGTCGCACAGCAGGGGTCCGATGCTTTTCAGGTCCGATTTCAGCCCGAATTTTGGGCTGAATTCGGACCTGAAACGGACCAAAAAAGCACACATTTTTCACGCAAAACGCATCGGACCTGCTGCGGAGATATGTGAACCGGCTCCATAAAGAGCTGGTCACATTCTCCTGCTATGCGAATTGGATGCAGAAAACCCTCATCCAATTCGCATAGGTGTGAGCCTCAAGTAATTCCATATTTTCTGAAAGAGGCCCTGTAGAATACACAGCTAAAAAAGTTAGGAGCCAGGTTTTATTTTATTTTTTTAAACCTTTTGCCTACTGTTTACGTTCACCCCCCTTCCTGCCCAGGCCAGTTTTCAGCACTGTCACACTTTGAATGATAATTGCGCGGCCATGCAACACTGTGCTAATACATTTTTACCATTTTTTTAATTCGAGACAGAACTTTCTCCTGTTGGTATTTAATCACTGCCGGGGTTTTTAAATTTTTGTTAAACTGTAAAAAAAAAAAAGACAAAAATTTTGAAAAAAAAATACTTTTTCTTCATTTCTGTTATAAAATTTTGCAAATAAGTAATTTTTTTTTCTTCACTAATGTGTGGTGATGAGGCTACACTGATAGGCACTGCTAGGCTGCACTGATGAGGCAACATTGATGGGCAATGATGAACTGATAAAGCACAGAGGAGGCGGGCCCTGAAGTTGCGCGGAGGGGGCAGGCCCTGAAGTTGCGCGGAGGGGGCAGGCCCTGAAGTTGCGCGGAGGGGGCAGGCCCTGAAGTTGCGCGGAGGGGGCAGGCCCTGAAGTTGCGCGGAGGGGGCAGGCCCTATAGGTTGCGCAGAGGGGGCAGCCCCTGATGTTGCGCTGATAGGTGGCCACACTGGGTGTCCAGGGAGAAGCAGACTCTCGGGCTGCACAGACCCAACTCAGAGCCGCAGTCTAAGCCCATCCGGGGGGGAGGGAAGAGCAGGGGGATCCCCTGCGAGGTGGTGTCCGGCTCAGGGCTGTTGCTGAACTCATTCAGAGCTGCCAGTTCCTGCTCCGGGGAGTCTCCCTAGACAGCTCGATCTAGACCCGCACCCAGCGGGAGGGAGGAGAGAGCCACACAGGGGACACTTTCTGCCAGGAGCTCCGCTCTGCCTCTGTCAGCTCCGACCCTCCCTCGTCCCAACCCTCCTACTACCCTACAGCCCCGCATCTGCCCTAACCTGCTCTTCACAGTTCTGCCCCTCTCCATTAACCTGCCATCACAGCGCTGCCCCTCCCCACCCCCGGCATCATAAAACACACGGGATATCTGTCGACTGCCCGTCATAGGGTTGCCACCTCATTCCTTTAAAACCGAACACATTACACAGGTTCTGTGGCTGATTAAGGTGGTAATTAAGCTCACCTGGTGCCTTATTTGCATTGAACCTGTGTAATTACTATGTGTTTAGTTTTAAAGGAATGAGGTGGCAAATCTACAGCCCGACAATGTTACGCAACCCCCCGCCCCATGCTGGCCACTGGGGCAGACAACAGCCCAGGCGCCAGACCACATTTTTTACTTAGCATGGCGACCTGGTGCCTGGGATTTGTCAAGCCCTGTTCTATGACTATATCCTGTTGCGTGTGTGTGTACTGTCCATGGTTAAGAATATTCACTGAATTGTATGTGTGGCCCTTTGGTGTTGTCGTGTACTGAACTTGAGGCCCCCATAGCAAGAATGTTGACCACCACTGCTCTATGCTGTTTGACCATTAGCATTGAAACCAATGTGTTTCTGAGTTTGTTTCATTGTGCTAAATATTGGCTTCTGTATTGTGTTTTGTAGCAGAAATGACCCAACTTAAATGATAAAATATTAGGACATTCCTGCAATGAAGGTCCAGGGACAAGTCTTTTAAGGCGACTTATGAAGTGTGATACCAATTCTCCTTTGGCTGTCCATCTTCTGCTCCCGTTCAGATACAAGTGAGGGTGACCAATGAGGAGCAGATGACACTTGTTTTCCGCTGCCTGCACTTTGTTGGTAGCACTACAGATAGCGCTCTATTGATTAAATATAATACTGTTATTTTCCAACTCACACATTCCAGGATAAGTTGGCAACCAATTAAAATCTTCAGAAATTTACATTACAGGTTGATCTCGGTCAACCGTGGAAAATTTGCATTTAAGCAAAGGAAGCACAGCTTGCTGCATGGCTCTAGTTGTTTTTTTTTTTTTTTCATAAATCTTCATCTTTTTGCTGTGCTTGCTAATTGCCGTCAACTTTATTTTCCGAATGGCTGTAAATCTGACAACATATAAAAATTCAGGTTATGAGGACTTAAAGGGTAACTCCACTTTCATGGGAAAAAATAATCTTGCATATACAATTGTGGCACAAGTCACATTGTAAATTAAAATGACCTCTTTTTAAATCTGCATCGCTGTGATTTTTTTTTAAAATGCAATATGGCAACCTGGAGGCGTTCTGTACACAGCCGTGGCCAAAAGTTGGAAGGAAGAGAAGGGCATCAATATTAATTTTCACAAAGTCTGCTGCCTATGTTTTTTTGATGGCAATTTGCATATTATTATTATATAGGATTTATATATGGCCGACAGTTTACGCAGTGCTTTACAACATTAGGGCAGACAGTACAATTACAATACAATTCAATACAGGGGGAATTGGAGCCCTGCTCGTTAGAGCTTAAAATCTAGGAGATACTCCAGAATGTTATGAAGAGTGATCAGATGAATTGCAATTAATTGCAAAGTCCCTCTTTGCAATGAAAATGAACTTAATCCCCCCCAAAAAAACATTTCCACTGCATTTGTAAAGATGGCTTCAGGAAGAAAGTCCAGCAAGCAGCAGGACCGTCTCCTACAGTTGATTCAGCTGCGGGATGGGGCTGGCACCACCAGTGCAGAGCTTGCTCAGGAATGACAGCAGGCAGGTGTGAGTACATTGGCGCACACAGTGAGGAGAAGACTTTTGGAGGATGGCCTGGTGTCAAGAAGGGCAGCAAAGAAGCCACTTCTCTCCAGGAAAAACATCAGAGACAGACTGATATTCTACAAAAGGTACAGGGATTGGACTGCTGAGGACTGGGGGAAGTCATTTTCTCTGATAAATCCCCTTTCCCTTTGTTTGGGGCATCCGGAAAAAACCTCGGAGAAGAAAAGGTGAGCGCTACCATCAGTCCTGTGTCATGCCAACAGTAAAACATCCTGAGACCATTCATGTGTGGGGTCGCTTCTCAGACAAGGGAGTGGGCTCACTCACAATTTTGCCTAAGACCACAGCCATGAATAAAGAATGGTACAAAAACATCCTCCGAGAGCGACTTCTCCCAACCATCCAAGAAAAGTTTGGTGAGGAACAATGCCTTTTCCAACATGATGGAGCACCTTGCCATAAGGTAAAAGTGATAACTAAGTGGCTTGGGGAACAAAACATTGAAATTTTGGGTCCATGGCCCGGAAACTCCCAGACTTTAATCCCATTGAGAACTTGAGAACCATTATTATATACTGTATGTGCTCCAACTTTGGAGACTCTCAATATTTAGTTAGGACTGCAGTAGACTGGGGTGCCGTGAGGTGACCTCTGCAGCTAATGCATGTATTTGCAAATGTGTGAAAACGAAACCACATGAACTGTTAGACATAGTCAATTCAGTTTGTTGCTGGCTGATAAGTGATTTTTGTTTAACGTGTCGCCCTTCCGTGTGCTGCTTTCTGCAAAGGCCAGTTATAGGTTGGGGTGGTTGCCATTTGTTTGTACTGTTGCTTTGCTGCTTCTCCCTGTCTTCTAGAGATTTTTAGAACATAGTGGGAGGGAGAGCAGAGACTGCAGCCTGAATATTTATGGAACTTCAGCCAATCCCTGATTAGATGTACTCAGAAGGTTGGGAAGGGTCCATAAATAGTCTGAGTCCTGTGCAGCAAGGGCAGCTTGCAGTATGTGGGTGTGGTGCAGTGTTTCAGGGTCCAACCTGCTAGAGGAGGCCCCTGTTAACGGGGCCTTTCCCTCTTGAGCAGAAGGCGGGAATTAAAGCCAGTCTGAAGATGCTGAGGTTCCAGCTAGGCTTAACTGGGGGGTCTATTAAAAAGCAGCCAAGAATCCAAAGGGTCAGGAGAGAGCTCACAGGATAGAGCCAATGGGAAGCTGTGGGAGAAAGCCCAAGTTGTCCAAGAGGTGGTGTGAGTCTCCATCGCTAGAGAGAGCCTGGAGGGATATTGGCAGGAGGCAACCAATGATCCTAGTGGCTGAATGAGTACAAGACCCCAGTGCTGCAAGGGTTGACAGTAAGGTACATGGAACTGAGAGTGAAGTACAGGTCACAGGCAACTGGGGATTCTTTGGTGCTTTGCTGGGAGAATGCAGACAAAGTGTGCAAGGATTTCAAGAGTTGTGCAGAACAATAATAAATGTAGTAGTCCTCAAGTTTTACAGTTTTGGGGTATCCCATGCTTCCTTTTCCCATCCAAGTTCATCGTTCTTTAATAAAACCAGAAGTAAAAAAAAAACCCTAGGCCAGGGGTCCCCAAACTTCCTAAACAAAGGGCCAGTTTACTGTCCTTCAGACTTTGAGGGGGCCGAAAAGTGGCCAGTGTGAGCAGAAAAGGTCTTGGCATCAACGGGAGCAAACAATGCCCCTTCATTGGCATTATTAGAAGGAATAGAGTCCCATTGTTGGTGTCAATGGGAGGAATAGTTCCTCATCATTGGCATTCATAGGAGGAATAGTGCCCCCCAACATTGGTGTCAGTGGGAGGAATAGTGCCCCCCAACATTGGTGTCAGTGGGAGGAATAGTGCCCCCCAACATTGGTGTCAGTGGGAGGAATAGTGCCCCCCAACATTGGTGTCAGTGGGAGGAATAGTGCCCCCCAACTTTGGTGTCAGTGGGAGGAATAGTGCCCCCCAACTTTGGTGTCAGTGGGAGGAATAGTGCCCCCCAACTTTGGTGTCAGTGGGAGGAATAGTGCCCCCCAATATTGGTGTCAGTGGGAGGAATAGTGCCCCCCAACATTGGTGTCTGTGGGGGAGCCCAAAGGCCAGATAAAGGCAAGCAAAAGGACCACATCGGCCCTGGAGCCGCAGTTTGGAGACCACTGCCCTAGACTGATTCTTGAGCCAAAGGCAGAATGCTGAAATACTGTGTGCCTGGCTGTTCATGCTGTGAGTGGGTGAAATAGACGCAAATAACCAGCGGTTCCTGCGGGGGGGGGGGGGGGGGGGGGTAGCACTACATGAATGAAAAGTGTCTTTTCACCGCAATTCTTCTATGTATGATCTTTTTTTCAGATGTGGTATACGTTGCGGTATTTAGTACAGTCTGTGTAGGTTGATAAACCAGCAACACTACATAAAAAGATTTGCAGTTTTCTATTTTAAGTCTGTTTTAAAAAATGCTAATAGGGTAAAGCTACATCTAATCAGCTTCAGGAAGTGTGAATTTTGCTGCTTTTTAAATTCCCTATTTGACATTCTAGTATATCAGATCTCCCTTGTAGCGTGTCCCAAAGTGATCCCGGGGTGTCAGCCAAATATATACCACTTGCAAAGTCTGACGATTTCTGATGTATGTTGGAAACAACAGAGGTGAGGTCTCTTCTTTGCTGATAAAGCAGGAACTCTCCTAGGTGTTCCCACACCTCCTCCGCTTTCTTGTAGCTGAACTCCAGGCATAAAAACTTTTATTTAAATATATTCCTCAATAGTCACAAAAGGATAGAAATCCGCTTTGTGTGCACCAAATGCCTTTGCAAATCCAGAGAGTACCTGGTAAAAGTAGAGGTGCCGTTATCAATGGTGCTGCACATAGCCTGTGCAGAGAGTAGAGCTGTGGGAGGGACCCAGCAGGCTCCACCCACTACAGACTGCCTGCAGAAAACGACAGGAGGGGGGGCGGAGACCAGACCAGTCACCCTGCACAAGGAGAAAGAGCAGCAGTGAGCGGTCTTTATTACAGAGGGAACGTTTTTAAAGCTGCATTGCTGAACAGATCTGGAACAATACACATGCCTCTGATATGTAGACAATATTTGCTTACCCTGGAGAAACCTGCTGTCAGAATACAAAAGCTCAGCGGGAGGGATTCCACCTGAAAAAACTGACACTGTTGATAGGGCAATCGAGCAATTTTCTTATTTATATTATTAAATTATTTTCTTTAACATTTCATACTTGCCTGTCCTGTGTCATGGTTTTTCGCAGAACAGCCCCAATACTCTTCTTCTCGGGCCCCTCACCAGCACTTTAGGTCCCTCCCTCCTACCTAGTGCCCCCAGAGCAAGCAGCTTGTTCTGGGGACACCTGAACTGGTTCGCTTTTGAGCCACTGCTCCGTGTCCATTGACACACGGACTGCGGCTCGGCCCCACCCACGCTCTCTCCTCATTGGCTCACTGGCTGTGATCGACCATAGTCGGGAGCCAACGGCTACCGCTGCTGTCTCAGCCAATGAGGAGGGAGAGACCCGAGAGAGCTAAGGCTCTCGTGCACAACGCTGGTAAAGAGATGGAGCTCAGGTAAGTATTGGGGCGCTGCTGTACACAAGGTTTTTTACTTTCATTCATTTACAACCACTTTAACTGTAGAATGGTTAGTAGGGTATCATAAAACATTTGTAAGTATAACTGCTTTTTTTTTTTTTTATATTCCTAAAGCGGATCTTCACTGTATCTGAGCACCACAAACCAAAAACACTATTCAATTCTTTTATTATTTAAATCAAACTCCTCCATCCATTCAAAAAAAATCTAGAAACGCATTTCAAAAAGTTTATAAATTTGCTTTTTAATGAGTGAAACCCCTTAATTTGACCCCTTCGCAAAACATGACTTGGTACTTGGTGGCAAAACCCTTGTTGACAATAAGAGGTCAGATGTTTCTTGTAGTTGGCCACCAGGTTTGCACATATATCGGGAGGGATTTTGACCCACTCCTCTATGCAGATCCTCGCCAAATCATTAAGGTTTCCAGGCTGACGTTTGGTATCTTGAACCTTCAGCTCCCTCCACATATTTTCTAGGAGATTAAGGTCTGGAGACTGTCTAGGCCACTCCAGGACCTTAATGTGCTTCTTGAGCCACTCCTTTGTTGCCTTGGCTGTGTTTTTTTGGGACATTGTCATTCTAGAATACCCATTCGCGACCCATTTTGAATACCCTGGCTGAGGGAAGGAGGTTCTCACCCAAGATTTTAAGGTACATTGTCCCTTTTGATGCAGTGAAGTTTTCCTGTCCCCTTAGCAGAACACCCTCAAAGCATAATGTTTGCACCTCCATGTTTGACGATTGGGATGGTGTTCTTGGGGTCATAGGCAGCATTCTTTCTTCTCCAAACATGGCGAGTTGAGTTGATGCCAAAGAGTTCGATTTTGGTCTCATCTGATCATAACACTTTCACCCAGTTCTCCTCTGAATCATTCAGATGTTCATTAGCAAACTTCAGCCGGGCCTGTACATGTGCTTTCTTGAGCAGGGGGACCTTGTGGGAGCTGCAGGATTTAAATTCTTCACGGTGTAGTGTGTTACCAATTGTTTTCTTGGTGACTATGGTCCCAGCTGCCTTGAGATCATTGACAAGAGTCTCCTGTGTAGTTCTGGGCTGATTCCTCACCGTTCTCATGATCATTGAAACTCCACGAGGTGAGACCTTGCATGGAGCCCCAGACCGAGGGAGATTGATAGTTATTTTGTGTTTCTTCCATTTGCAAATGATCGCACCAACTATTGTCACCCTCTCACTAAGCTGCTTGGCGATGGTCTTGCAGCCTGTTCTAGCCTTGTGTAGGTCTACAATCTTGTCCCTTGGACAGCTCCTTTGGTCTTGGCCATGGTGGAGAGATTGGAATCTGATTGCTTCTGTGGACAGGTGTCTTTTATAGATTTCGCTCCTGCATGTTGGTCCCGATTTCAGCCGCGATTTCAGAGACGGCTGTGCAGGTTTCTGTCAATGTAAATCGCAGCCCGAAATTGCAAAAAGTAGTACAGAAACTACTTTTTGAAATCGGTGCAGCTCCGCAGTTGCAGGATTGCACCGATTAGGATGGTGCCATTGACGACAATTGACATCTAAAATCGCATGTCAAAACGCTCCAGTGTGAACCAGAGCTAAGAGAGTGGTCCTAATCTCAGCTCGTTACCTGTATAGAAGACACCTGGGAGCCAGAAATCTTGCTAATAGGGAATCAAATACTTATATCACTCATTAAAATGCAAATCAATTTATAACTTGTTTGAAATGCGTTTTTCTGGATATTTTTGTTCTGTCCCTCACTGTTAAAATAAACCTACCATTAAAATTATAGACTGATCGTTTCTTTGTCATTGAGCAAATGTACAAAATCAGCAGGGGAGCAAATACTATTTTATCTCACTGTATACTTTCCTATCTATTTACTAATGCCAGCAGCATGAGGATTAAAAATAATCAATGTTGATTGGAAGAGTAAAGTTCCACTTTAATGTATTTTATCATTTTACATTGGATGTATGGCCATTATCTTGGCTATGTGACGTCTAGCTGATTTCCTCCGTTTTCCCGTACAGGTGGAGTGGATGCAGCAGCAGCAAGTGAAGAAAAGGGTGAAGCGGCATATCCGAGCAGATTCCAGCCTGTACTTTAATGACCCCATCTGGTCAAACATGTGGTATCTGGTAAGTACGCCAATCTACACATTATTTGCTGGCAGGATAGAGTTCCCACTTGCGTATGCCAAGTGCTTAGATGTCTGAAAGTTCCAAAAATACATTTCCATTCACTTTCATGTAAACAGTGGCTTGTGCGCCGACAATATCGTTCAGCCGTGTTGATTGTACACTTCTGTGAAGGTGAAGTTTGTACTGGCCTTGGGCTAATGCCGGCTAACTCACCTGAAAGGGAAAGGAGAATGTTTTTGTTTGAAATGTCATCTTCGGAGGTAATATAGCTTTTGCTCTTTTTTTTTTTTTCCGGTAAAGAACAAAAATCAGAATTTTGCATATTTTTTACTTTACATCGCCACGCTTTTTTATTTTTGTGTTGGCAAAACTAACTTTACCTGCTTTCCTTTTAAAAAAAAAGCCTGTTTACACAGCTGAAGCACAAATTACACATACAGCTAAAATTGACTGGTCCTTCTCCCTTTGATTTTCCCTCATTCCTTAGAGAGACCAAGACTCAAAAGAAGGAGTTACTTAAAATACTTTACAAGACCTGTGTAATGGTTGCATGTTATATTCAATATTTATAAAATATTTTATATAATTAAAAAGAGCTAATTAAAAAACAACTATGGCGTGTAGTTTGACCCCACTGACACCAACAATTGCATAATTTTTTCATTTTTGCACCCATTGTTACCAATGATGGAGTATATTTTGTTCTCATTGGAACCACAATGACACATCTTACACTGACTAATATCAATGAACGATCTCTGCCCCCTCCCCGCACGCAAACACACGCAAACACACGCACCAATTATATTTTTTTGTCTTTACCAATAACTTTTTATTAGAATTTATATAAAAGAAGGTACAAACACAAAATACATTACTTCACATTGCATAAAACAAGAAGAGCATCCCTGAGTACCGTATATACTCGAGTATAAGTCGAGTTTTTCAGCACATTTTTTTGTGCTGAAAGTGCCCCCCTCGACTTATACTCGAGTCAAGCACTTTTCTGCAGCAAAAAATTTCATTTTCCGAACCGACTTTGGGGCCCCGTATCTCAGGGCCACTTGGTGCTAGGAACCCCAAATTTGGTGTGCGAACCCAGTGGTACCATCACATATCCAAAGCTGTGGTTCCTAGCACCAAGTGGCCCCGAGATACGGGGCCCCAAAGCCGGTTCGGAAAATGTCATTCTCTGCTGCAGAAAAGTGCTTGACATTTTCTGAATAGATTTTTGGGGCCCTTTATCTCGGGGCCACTTGGGGCTAGAAACTCCAGCTTTGGATATTTTTTTTGGTGCTAGTTCCACTGGGTTTACACACCAAATTTGGGGTTCTTAGCACTAAGTGGCCCCGAGATATGGGGCCCAAAAGTCAGTCAACTGTGTCCATCTGCAGCAATGTCATTTCGGGACCCTTTGGGTTCAGAGACCCCAAATTTTGGCTGCAGCTAGGGGGCATCTAGGAACCCTTAATGGGCACAGTGAGGCTGCAAATGGGCATTGTTGACCCTCTTTTCCACTTACAGTAGCTGTGCATTTCTCACCCTCGTCTTCTACTCGGGTCAATAAGTTTTTCCCATTTTTTTTGTTGTAAATTAGGGCCTCGACTTATACTCGGATCGACTTATACTCGAGTATATACGGTAAATAGGGAGGACATTATATTTAGTAACCAACAATAGTAGCGTAAGGTAAGTGATCTTGTCTCATCATTTTTAGTGTACTGTGTCATAGAGATTGCATAAAGGTGCAGAGAAACCTCTAAGAGGAGTCTTGGTTTCTGAAGCATCAGGTATTCCAGGAGCACAAAGGAGAGATTACAGAAAGAAAAAGAGAAAAGGAGAGCCACAGCATTTCAAAAGTGTAGAGGTTACCCCACGGGCGAGAAATGGGCTAAGTCGGAGGGGGGTAAACAAGGTGGCACAGTTCCTACATGTGATTATGGAACTCAAAGTTATCATGAAGTCTGGCTGTTTGTTTCTCCATGAGTTCTATGTCTTTGATTCTAGCGGTTGAGGTGGGTGGGTTAGTGTTTTTCCAGCTAACAGCTATGAGGCATCTTAACGCCATGAGTATCCCTCATTCACTGTTCACTACTCAAAGCAGAACAGGCAAACTTGGATTTGATAACCACTTACTAACTGAAATACCTGCTTTAAAATCAGTCCAACTTGGTTTTTATTAACTGCTTCTTCCAGTCGATGAAAACTGGAGTTATATTTGTGCAAGATAATTATCCTGAAACCTCCCAGAACAAGTTCATGATGGGCTTATGCATTAGAAAGCTGTACGAAGAATAGTGATGTCCAGCATGGAGTTCCCTGGTTACTGTAGTTTTCGAAGTCTGTCTTTGGCTACTGTACATTGCACATCCTTAGTTGTCTTTGTAGTGCCTTCATGATAAAGCCTGATGATTATCTAAAATTCTGTAGGATTTTTACCCTTTTTTTTGTGTTCTTCAGCATTGTGGGGATAAAAGCAGCCGCTGCCGGTCAGAAATGAACGTTATGGCAGCTTGGCAGAGAGGATACACAGGGAAGAATGTGGTGGTCAGCATCTTAGATGATGGTGTGGAAAGAAGTCACCCAGATCTCGTTCACAATTATGTGAGTATTGGCTGAACTGAATAAGACCTTCTGGTTGTCATTACACATGTCTGTTCTGGTATGTGATGTGTGCTAAAAGTAAAAAGCTTTACTATCTGTGCTTAGTACTTACCTGAAAAAAAAAAAAAAGGGGGGGGGGGGGAGAGAGACAATGAAAAAGCCTGCTGCAACTCAATATTGGAATGCTCAATACCTGGAGAATTGTCTGGAAGTGAGTGTGCTGTCTCTTTTAATAAGGAGCATACTGTAAAGATCAAAAATACATCAATAAATATATGATCAATTCATCAAATAGGTGGAACTTTCAAGTTCCAAAAGTGCTAAATGTAAACCGTGTATCTTCTCTTTTAACCACTTCAATACCGGGCACTCACCTCCTTCCTGCCCAGGCCAATCCTCAGCTGTTGCAATTTGAATGACAATTGTGAGGTCATGCAACACTGTACCCATATGAAATTAACATTTTTTTGAGACACATAAAGCTTTCTTGTGGTGGTCCACTGTTTTTTTTTTTTTTTTTGCAAAACAAATTTAAAAAAGATGGAAAATTTAGAAAATATTTTTTTCTTCGCTTCTGCTATAAAATTTTGCAAATAAGTAATTTTTCAACACTGATGTGCACTGATGAGGCGGTACTGATGGGGGGCCACTTATAGGCGGCACTAATGGGGGGCCACTTATAGGCGGCACTGATGGGGGCCACTTATAGGCGGCACTGATGGGGGGCCACTTATAGGCGGCACTGATGGGGGGCCACTTATAGGCGGCACTAATGGGGGGGCCACTTATAGGCGGGACTGATGGGGGGCTACTTATAGGCGGGACTGATGGGGGGCTACTTATAGGCGGGACTGATGGGGGGCTACTTATAGGCGGCACTGATGGGGGGCTACTTATAGGCGGCACTGATGGGGGGGCCACTTATAGGCGGCACTGATGGGGGGGCCACTTATAGGCGGCACTGATGGGGGGGCCACTTATAGGCGGCACTGATGGGGGGGCCACTTATAGGCGGCACTGATGGGGGGGCCACTTATAGGCGGCACTGATGGGGGGGCCACTTATAGGCGGCACTGATGGGGGGGCCACTTATAGGCGGCACTGATGGGGGGCCACTTATAGGCGGCACTGATGGGGGGCCACTTATAGGCGGCACTGATGGGGGGGCCCACTTATAGGCGGCACTGATGGGGGGGGGGCCCACTTATAGGCGGCACTGATGGGGGGGGGGCCCACTTATAGGCGGCACTGATGGGGGGGGGCCCACTTATAGGCGGCACTGATGGGGGGGGGCCCACTTATAGGCGGCACTGATGGGGGGCACTGATGATCAGTGCCCTGCTTATATGTGTAAATGTCCCCTGTCACACTTGCCGTTTACCGACTCCCCTCACGCAGTGACAGTATGTGAGGACTCAGGATTCTTCTTTTTTTGGAGATCAGGTACCTTCTTCTTGGCTGGTGACAGATGAGAGTATTTCGGTGTTAATGCATTATGGAGCCTTCTGGTCTTACAGACTGTCCTTGGTGTTTAAGGCATAAGAGGCTCCCAGCTTATGCCTGACAACTCCTTTTATATGTCAGGTTATTTACCCTAACAACCGACTAACAGACATCTCTGTAGCTTTCAGTTTGAGAGACTCTCTCTTACCTGTTTACTGTAGCTATAAAGACAATAGACTGTTTGAACTGTCAACTGAATACAACAATGGTATCTACATTCCCATTGTATCCAACAGCATTTATTTGAGAAGTTCTGTGTCTGTGAAACAAGAATGCTGAATAAAAAATCATATTTTATATTGTTTAGGTTGTTTTTTCATAATTTTGTGCTTGAAGAACTTTAAACAAGAGTGTGGTTAGGGTAGTATGGGATACTCTGGGAACCCTGAATAGTAGTGTAGCATGGCCCCCTAGGGGACTGCTTGGATTTACCTGCTCATCTGCATCGCCATGACCCTGAAAACCTTCCAACCCACCTGACACTCTGGGTTCAGACATCATTGCAACACCTTTAATAAGTAATGACAGCACTCAATGTGTTTGTATTCTAGTAACATTTACCGGAATACTTCAGTTAAGGTCGATTGTACAAAGAAGTAATGATTCAACTGAGTTTAGGGTAATGGCACAAGCTCAGCCAAACCACCACTTAAGAAAAAATCAGTTGAGACAGAATGCAACAACAGAATAGTATATACACCTATGTACAGTAGAATACCACTTGAGTATAACCTGAAAGGATAAAACGAGTTAAGCAGCAATACTGACAATACTTCTTGAAAGGGAACCCAGGCTGGCCTGTCTAACTTCTCATCCTAATGAGAGATGCATCTAAACATGGAATAAAGCCCCTTCAAGTAGCAATGACAGAATGTCCCCGTTGCAGATCTGATGGTCGTCATTGGCAGTCTGAGCTTGTTAATTGTATCCAATAGAATATAGTAACAGAGCAGTAATATATCTTGTGATGACTGTAGCTAAAGAGAATTATGTACAGTGTTCAAACAAAGATGCAGTGAAGTGTCCCCAAGGTAAAGCTGTCTGTTCAGTGTCCCAATGAAGCAAAGACTTGCAAAGGTGCGCGACAGCCCTCATAACAACAAGGTCGATTCAACGGCTTCCAGGTAGCGACTCCCGAATGGACGTTCTGGCTGCAGATCCGCTTGTGGTGATCTTCCCCATTACAGAGCACGAAGCGTGGGTAGCTGCACTGTAGAGATGGTGTCAACACGATGTCCGATAACAGAAGGCAGCACGGGTTCCCTTCTCGGTCAGGTAGGAATGCTGTAGACCACGTGGTAGGCCGTGACCTCTCTCCCTGCGTGGAGAGGTCCTTCACACATGAGGCCCAGGATGAAGAGAGCGTGAGGCTGGTCTCTGGTTTCTTTTATAGTTCTTCCCAGCAATCTCTCTGGTGGTAGCAAAGATCCCTGGGATATGTAGTACAAAAGTGTAGTCATACAGGGGAACAGCCGTCTGTTGGAACTACCAATCCCACAACCCCTTTGGTTGGGCTCACTAATATGATGTCAGATAACGCTGGGCACTAGAGTGACAATATGGTATACAAAGGCAGGGAATAGCTGTTTGTGGCAATTATAGTCCATATTGTTACACTAGCAGGAGGACACACTTTACTAGGCTAGTCATCTTTGAACAGTCCTTAGGCCAGGGAGCAAGGGGGGGGGGGGAGTGGCCAGAACTGAGGCCCTGTAAAAGCTGTCTCAGTAAGAGCTACCACTGGCACTTATCACCCCAAAGTCAAACCGCACACGGTCGCCAGGATACTAAGCTCAGGTCAGTACTCACACTGTCACAGGACAACAGAACACTTCCCAGTTTCCACCAGACATCTCTGTCACAGGACAGCTGCACAGTTCCTAGCTTCCTCTAGGCGCTGCTTGGCTGCAGGATAGCCACTCACTCCTAGCTTCTACCGGACAATCTCCTGAAAAAGAGGGATTAATGTTCACAATGCCACTGGACAGCTACACACTTTCCAGCTTCCAGGCATTTTTCAATGGACTCTCAAGGTCAGATCCTTAATGGAAGTCCCTTAGCTAGCTCCAAAGATACTTGGGAATAGGCCCCCAGCTCTGTCACAGCTCAAACCTCGAACATCAGCAAATGCTAGTGGAACTGCTTCAGATGGGAAGCAGCCCCTGAGGCTGTGGAACTTCTCCAGCAAGCCAAGAGCCCAGCTGCTCCTGACCTCAGCCTCTATATATGTTCTCTTCCGCTACCTACTGGGCACACCTCCCCATGGATTGGCTGAAGCACAGCAAATATTCAGGCTGCTCATTGGACTCTCCCAGCCCCCTATGTTCTAGAAGCCTCTGGAAAGCAGGGGCAAATAGTGCAACCTGAGGGATCCAGAACAGCCCAAAGAAGTCAATAGATGCTCCAATGATTATTGAGGAGCCTAAAAACTAAATGTAACTATCATCCTAGCTACTTACCTAGGAGGATGCTACAGAAGTAATATTCTGGACACATTCAAAGATAGCACCAGACTTTTTCTGGACAGAAGAAAAAATTTAGAATGTGAAAAACAAAGCAGGCAAAATAGAATATATATTCCTTACAAGTTTTATGTTGAACTTTATAGAAAAACAAAGGAAGTGTGTTGCATAGTGCAATAATTCTTTTTATTAACCACTTCCCTACCCGCCCATAGTCATATGACGTCCACAGATGGGATCTCCCATCCTGGGTGGGCGTCATATGACGCCCTGGGATTCCCGGCCGCCTAGGGGGCGAGCGCGCGCCGCCGGGAGCGCGCGCGCGCCCGCCGCGTTCCTCGGGACCCGGTGCGTGTGCCCGGCGGCCGCGATGTCCACCGGGCACCCGCGATTGCCGGTTAACCGGACCGGCATGTGGATCTGTGTGTGTAAACACACAGATCCACAGCCTGTCAGCTCTGAGGAGAGCGATCTGTGTTCCCAGAACGGAGGAACACTGATCGGTCTCCTCCCCTAGTGCGTCCCCTCCCCCTACAGTTAGTAATCACTCCCTAGGAAACATATTAACCCCTCCCCGCCCCCTAGTGGTTAACCCCTTCACTGCCTGTCACATTTACACAGTAATCAATGCAATTGTATAGCATTGATCGCTGTATAAATGTGAATGGTCCCAAAAATGTGTCAAAAGTGTCCGATGTGTCCGCCATAATGTCGCAGTCACGAAAAAAAATCGCGATCGGCGCTAAAAAAATAAATAAATATTTTTTTTAAAAAACGCCATAAATCTATCCCGTATTTTGTATACGCTATAACTTTTGCGCAAACCAATCAATATACGCTTATTGCGATTTTTTTTTTACCAAAAATATGTAGAAGAATACGTATCGGCCGAAACTGAGGAAAAAATTAGTTTTTTTAAAAAAAAATTGGGATATTTATTATAGCAAAAAGTAAAAAATATTGTGTTTTTTTCAAAATTGTCGCTCTTCTTTTGTTTATAGCGCAAAAAATAAAAACCGCAGAGGCGATCAAATACCAAAAAAAGAAAGCTCTATTTGTGGGGAAAAAAGGACGTCAATTTTTTTTGGGTACAACGTTGCACGACCGCGCAATTGACGTTTAAAGTGCGACAGCGCTGAAAACTAAAAATTGGCCTGGGAAGGAAGGGGGTGAAATTGCCCTGTATTGAACCGGTTAAGTGGGGAAATAAAAAATTGTATACACTCACATGCTCTGAATTGCCAGTGTGACTATAGTGAACAGAATAAGGCCAGGCCAGAAGTCCTTCTCATCCCCCAGCTAAAGTCACCTCCACACGTGTATCTGAATGGGCTATGCTGGTGTACTGAAGGTATGAAGCTGGCCGCAGCGTCAGTGACTGAATTCCCAAGAAGTTAATGGAGGGCTTAGATGGTGTAGCTTTTGTAGAAGCAATGATGAATATTCAGGTGAATCTTGTATAGAGCTTGTTTATTCCAGTTAGCAGAGAGCCACATGTAAAACCTATTTCTTCTTGTTTCACTTCATAACTTCCTACTTCCTGTTCCAACCCCCAGGTCCTAACACAGCTATGTAAATACAACACATACATATTCTACATCTTACCCCTTTTAATGAAAGGATATGCATAAATTAATGAAGTGTAATATAGAACCAGCAAGGAGTGCAGCATAGCAAGAAACAATAGCAAACTACAATATAAAACATAAGATGCTGCATAAAAGTCAGTGTGTGATAGTCTTGGAACTTTGGATTGGGTTTACACACTCTTTCGAGTAACAACTTGTGGGGCTTGCGGTCCTACCATCAGAATGGACAGCATAGCTGTTTTGTTGGCAGGCCTTTCCATGAACCGGGGCAAGTTTGTCAAACCCACGGGTTGTCTCCATCCTTACCACCTGCCCAGGCTCCAGAGGGCAAAGGCGTCTGGCTGATTTGTCATGGCTTATCTTTACTTTTTGCCCGAGTGTAAATAAAGCAGCCTGAACATCAGTCTCAACTCTTGGCAAGAGCTGGAATGGGACCATGGGAATTGGATTCCTGGTTCACCGTGATAGTAAACATTGTGCCAGGGAAGGGATGCCATCCCTAGGTGTGTTGCGGAGGTTGAGTAGGGCTGCATAAACGGCATAACCTACACGTGCACATTTCTCTTGATGCAAATGCCACAGGCCCTCCCCTCTTGAAGACAGACTGCACCAAGTCCATGCTGGGAAGCAAAAGCAGACAATACCACCGGCTTATGCACATCAAAATACTGTAGAACAGGTGGACTAGT
This sequence comes from Lithobates septentrionalis, assembly GCA_037952835.1. Lineage (NCBI taxonomy): Eukaryota > Metazoa > Chordata > Amphibia > Anura > Ranidae > Lithobates > Lithobates septentrionalis. Next base: position 38,282 of record JBBDGP010004168.1, read on the forward strand.
TAATTGTGCGTTCAGTGTATCCACAGCAACAGCATGTTCAGTCCAACACCAGTCGGCATCTTGACGCAGAAGCTGACGGAGCGGAGATGTTATCTCACTGTAGTGATGAATGAACTTTGAGAGAAAATTGGTCATGCCAAGAAACCGTTGCAATCCGTTTTTCCTCTGGCGCAGGCATTTGATGGATGGCTTTGGGTTTTTTTCTGGGTCAGGCTTGACACCTTTATCTGTGGGAGGTGTCCAACATATAGCACCTCTGAGACCCTGAAGCAACATTTGGTAGGGTTAAGTTGCATATTGATGGCTCTGACATGGTCTAGTACGCATTTAAGTCGTTTATCATGTTCTTCAACAGAGGATCCCCAAATCAACATATCATCCACGACTATTTCACATGGCTGTCCAGCAAACAGCTGTTCCATACATCTCTGAAAGACTTTGCTTCCAGTTGAAATTCCATATGGCATCTGTAAGCATTTGTATCTCCCATATGGGGTCATAAGTCCTCATAAGTGGTCATCTCAGGAGCCTGTTGTACTGCATGTACTTCTGGACTTTCTGGACTGAGTTGGATTAAATTTAAACGCATGCTGTCTGGTAAACCTAGCAGGCTCTTAACATTTCTGTCCACAATGTGGAATAGCAGCTTGTCCCCTGATAGTTTCAAGGTGGAAGTTCCCAGTGTCTGAATTGTTTGACCGCCATAAGCTATCAGGTTTACTTTATTTGACTGATCAATTTAAGCTTTGGGGTCAATGTTGTGCAATGTGGATAAGAACATGACATTGCATTTGGCACCAGTGTCAATTTTCAACTTGACACGTTTGTTGAATGCTGTTGAGAGGGTGGTGAATATTTCTCCCTTATTTGCAATTAGGTCCACAATGAAAACAGTTTTGGCGATCATCCCTTTCCACTTCATTAATTCTGTGCACATTTTGTTTAGTATGACTAGATGGTGTCATCCACGCATCTCTATTTTGAGGCTTGGACCTACAACATTTCCAATTGTTGCATGAGTTGCATCTTTTGTTAAAAGCCGGACACTTGTTGCGCTCAGTAGAATGTTCACTACCAGAGTTGCTGCATTGCCTTTCGTTCTTTTGCACCACAAATACTTCTGCCTCTTTTTAAATCCTTAGTGGCCCTTTCAGAATGTTCAAACAACATACATATTCTGATGGCTGTTTCCATTGTTAATCTTTCTCCCTGAACAACTGAACACAAACTGCTTGATTGTAGATCCCACATACAATCCTGTCACTTATCAGTTCATCTGTTATTGCATCAAAATGATTCTTTAGCCAGTCTGTGTGGCTGCATAGCATTGTATTCCTTCATCAGGTTTCAAAGCCATCATGTTAAATTATTATTATACACGATTTATATAGCGCCAACAGTTTACGCAGCACTTTACAATGGGGGGGGGGGGACAGCACAATTACAGTACAGTTCGATACAGAAGGTACAGGAGGGCCCTGCTCATAGAGCTTACATTCTAAAGGGAGGGGGTGGTGGTACAAAAGGTAATAGATGCAGGGAATGATTTGATGGGAGGTGGCTCGGAGAAAGTTAGGTGGGTGTGGGGGATAGGCTTCCCTGAATAGGGAATAATTAAATGCATGTCTGTCTATCACATTATGCTGTGGTAAGCAATACTCAGCAAATTTCTTGATTAAGACATCAAGGTCCTCTCTGTCCTCATTATCTTGAAAATCAAATGACTCATATTTATCTAGTGCATCTGAGCCAGCAAAATTGAGAAGAGTGTAAGCTTGTACCTTTTTTGCGTTGTCTGAGAGTCCTGCCTTGCTGTACACGCCCCATTCTCTTTTGAATTTCAGCCAGTTGTTAGCAATGTAATTATCAAAGATTAAGGGTTGTATGCCATGTCAATTCTGAGCCATGATGTTTCAGCAATCCCACTTCTGTCACCATGTAGATTTTGTAGAAGCAATGATGAATATTCAGATGAATCTTGTGAAGAGCTTGTTTATTCCAGTCAGAGAGAGAGAGAGCCAAATGTAAAAACGATTTCTTCTAGTTTCACTTCATAACTTCCTACTTCCTGTTCCCACCCCCAGGTCCTAACACAGCTATGTAAATACAACACATACATGTTCTACAGATGGCCACTCATAGGGCAGAGTACATCCAGGAAGATTGTGGTAAATTACTGTGGATATGATGCATTTTGGGCCATCTCCCCCTTTCTCAAGCATACCAGCATGCTTGAGAAAGGGGAGCGCGCTCCTGAAACTCGTTATATCTGCGGCAACCTGCCACACTCTACCTGGATGTGCTCTGAATTATGAGCGACTACCAAAGCCCTCCCCAAACTTCTCAGGTGTTAAGTCACTGATGCTGCAGCACACCGGTATAGCAGCGTTAAGATACATATGTGAGGGTGACTTCAGCTGGGGGACGAGGAGAGTTTCTGACCAGGTATTCTTTTTCTACTCTTTACTAGGCTGACAATTCGGAGCATGTGAGTGTACATTTTTTTTTCTGCATTTAATAAAAAGATTTATTGCGCTATACAATGCACCTATCTTGTTTTTGTTTTTTGATTTTCCTATTTTTTAGTTGTCAACATGTCCTTGTCATGACAAAAGGGATGGCTGCTGACATCTAGGTGCTTAAATGAAAGACATTTCAATTGAAGTGGGCCACCTGAGCACAAAATTGGGATTAGTGGTTTGTTGTATGTCGAACTTTTATGAATGGGGTTGTGTTTTTTTTTCTAGCATTGTACCACAGGGTTAATTCCGCTTTAAAGCAGTTGTGCTGCAATGTCATCAAAACCACGATAGTGGTGGACATAATTAGCAGATACGCTCCAAGTTTAGGGCATTTTAGAACGCTTCCCTCGTCTTTAATGCCAGATGTGTGTACAGCAGACTCTCACAAAGCATTTGCAAAGCTTTCAGCCAGCTTCAAGCAACTTTCATGAAGCTTTTGAAGTGACCTCCAACTCAAGTTTGATGATAGACCAAGATCTTAATGGGAGTCCTGGCTGTCACTTGTTGGAAACCTGGTAAATTCTGCTCCTAGCTAGTTGAAAGCAATTCCAATGCTTGCTGGCAGGAGAAGAGGGATTCAAAGCCTTCAATAAGCTGGATAAAAACTATTAAAATATAATGATAAAGCTTGCTGTTCAGAATAATGTTAACGGCTTGTCACACACATGAGCTAGTCCTAAAGGTTGTCATTTAATAATGCCCCTGTAGATAGTAGTTGGCTTATATAGACTAATTGTTGAGTTGTAACCTCACCTTAGCCAAACTTTTTTTAGAGCTCGTTCACACTTGCAATCCAAATTTGACAGGCACCGAGAATCGCCTCCTCACCGCCTGCTCTAAGTCCTTGATTACAGTGGTTGCAAAACAATGTGGCCACAGCATGTGTACAGCTGTTGCCAAAAGTTTTGAGTGACACAAATATTAATTTTCACAAAGTCTGCTGCTTCAGTGTTTTTAGATCTTTTTGTCAGATGTTACTATGGTATACTGAAGTATAATTACAAGCATTTCATAAATGTCAAAGGCTTAGATTGACAATTACATTAAGTTTATGCAAAGAGTCAATATTTGCAGTGTTGAACCTTCTTTTTCAAGACCTCTGCAATTCATCCTGGCATGCTGTCAATCAACATTCTGGCAGGGCTCAAATGCAGTGGAAAGGTTTTTTTTGGGAATCAAGTTCATTTTCATGGCAAAGGGGGACTTTGCAATGAATTGCAATTCATCCGATCACTCTTCATAACATTCTGGAGTACATGCAAATTGCCATCATAAAAACGGAGGCAGCAGACTTGGTGAAAATTAATATTTGTGTCATTCTCAAAACCTTTGGCCAGGGCTCTGCCTCTGCAGATAAAGGGGATAAGCATTTAGGAGGGCAGTAGAACCACAGCTCAAAAGAGGGTTTTTTACCACTCCAAAACCTTCTGCGTGAATGAGGTCTTAAACCCTGTAGTTGCAGGGTGCTTGGATAGTGGCCTCATTTACTTGAGAGGTCAGGAAGTATAATTCCTGCTGATGCTTTTGCTTCATGTGTACACCCCTAGCTTCTGTCTCTGTAGCTCAACTGTTAGTAAACAAGTCTTAAAGTGACACTAAAGATGATTTTTTTAATTAAAAAAAAAACAAACATGTCATACTTCTACTGTGCAGCTCGTTTTGCACAGATTGGCCCCGAACCTCGTCTTCTGGGGTCTCTCGGCTCCTCCCCACATCAGATAACCCCCTGGGAGAAGCATTCTCCCGGGGGGGGGGGTTACCTTGCGGGCACGATCCCGAGTCCATCATTCGCCATCCATAGACGCCGAAATGCAGGACTCGGCCCCGCCCCCCCGGCGGCCACAACTTTGGATTTGATTGACAGCAGCGGGAGCCAATGGCTGCGCTTCTATCCAATCAACAGCCGAGAACCCCAGGCAGAGAGACGGCGAGTCCCCGTTTGACAAGTTCGAGGGTTCAGGTAAGTAAAACGGGGGGGGGGGTTGCCGCCACGTGTTTTTTCACCTTAATGCATAGGATGCATTAGGGTGAAAAAACACGAACCTTTACAACCCCTTTTAAGGTTTAGTGCAAAATATGAACAGATGTGGAAGGTAATTGTCTTTATCTACAGCCCAAATTCCAGAACAGTTGAGACGCTGTTTAAGATTTACATAAAAACAGAATGCAATGATTTGCAAACCTCATAAATCCAGAAGTTTATTCACAATAGAAAATGGAAAACATATCAAATGTTTAAACTGAGAAAATGTACCAATATAAGTAACATTTTTGCAAATTGGTAATTTTTCTTCATAAATTTTGCCCACAATTTATACTGCTACATATCTTTGGTAAAAATAACCCAAATTAGTGTATATTATTTGGTCTTTGTGAAAGTCTACAAACTATGGTGCCATTCACTAAAAATTGATCACACCTGATGTACTGAAGGCCTATCTCATTTCTTGAGCCACTAACAAGTTAGGAAAGTACAAATACCCCCCAAATGACCCCTTTTGAGAAAGTAGACATTCCAAGGTATTAAGTAGCATGGTGAGTTTTTTAAGTTGTAATTTTTTCCCACGATTCTTTGAAAAATTAAGCTATTTTTTTTTTAACAAAATTGTCATATTAACAGGTTATTTCTCTCACAGAGCATATGCATAAAACATATTACACACCAAAATACATTGTTACTCCTGAGTATGGCGATACCACATGTGTCAGACTTTTACACAGCCTGGCCACATACAAAGGCCCAGCATTGAAGTAGCACCTTCATTCGCTCTACAAGCATAAATTGCACATCTCATTTCACAACCACCTATTACACTTTTGAAGGCCCTGGAGCACCAGTGGACAATGGAAACGCCCACAAAATGACCCCATTTCGGAAAGCAAACACCCAACTGGTCCAGGCAGCAGGCAGAGATGTGCTTAGCGACAGCAATAGTAATTATCCAGGCAGCAGGCAGGAATATTGTCTTTAGTCAGCACAAGGATATTGTGTAACTACTATGTAACTCCTCACCTACTATGTAACTATTAAGAACCTGAACGACCGCAACATACAGGGATATACGATGTAATACTGACATATAATCGCACACATAGGTTGTCTTTTTTTCAACCTCACCTACTATGTAACTGTCAGCACAGCCAAAGCATATGTCCATAGAATTTGTCCAGACAGACAGCCAGCACAGCCATAATATTGGTCCTGGTACACCGTTACCTGCAGACACTCATTATTGTACTGCTCTCCAGCCCTCCATAAACATACTGCCTCTTGCTACAGCTAATTATTTGCATAGTCCAGGTAGCAGGCAGAGGTGTGGTCCGTTAATGCGGCAGGCAGAGGCATGATGGCAGTAAGTCAGCAGCAGGCTGAGGGCCACAATCAGGTAAGACCTGTGCACAGGGGTAGAGGCTTCGCCCACCCAAATCTCTATGAAGCCTCCAGACCCTAATCCGGAAATTACGAAACCCGGAAAAAACAAAAAAAAAGTTTTCTCCATCTGGAAAAACAATTCTGGAGCCCTTCACATATGTGAGACCCCTGTGTACTACAGAAGCAGGGCAACAGATAAGTCCAAGCGGTAGGCAAAAGCATAGTCACAAAACAGGCCAGGGCCAGTTCACGTGGAAGCAGTCCAAATGGTAGGCAGAGGCATAGTCAAAGAACAGGCCAGGGTCAGTTAACGTGGTAGGCAGTGGCATGGTTATTAGGGGAAGCATGGAAAATGATCAGCACAGATGATGAAAATGGTTAAAAATATGGGCTAATATTTTTGCGATCCATGATAAAGTTGGAAGCATTCACCAATGCAAAGGCCAGGTTGGGAGGGGCACTGGGGACAATGGTAGCTGGTATCTCTTCGAAATCCTCTTGCTGCACACGCAAAAAATTTTTTGCAGTCTTCGGCCTGCTTCAGATGGTGGAATGTTGTACGGGAAGTGGCGCTCATGATGTCGGCTAACAGCATCAAAGCGAAGGTCTTCGGGGGGGGGGTCTTGTTGATGAGGGACGCGACAACTACTTCTACGAATTTTAGGAAGGGGGCGGGGGCTTTCCGTGGATTTGGTGTAGACTACATAGGAATTATAAATGGCCAAATGGATGAGATTAATTGCTACCTTCTTGTAACAGAATCGGGACCTCCTTATTGACAAATAGGGCTGAATCATTTGATCACTGAAATCCACCCCCCATGTAGAGATTGTAATTTTGGACACATGTTGGCTTTTCAATGGGACCTCGTCTTTGAACCTCAATTGTAGTGTCATCATGGATGGTGGTGTGCACGTTCCTGTTATCCTTCCACCTCAAGGCTAGCACTTTGTTGCATTTCATTGTTGCTCTTTCTCCCCTTCGCAGCTTTTTGTTCACTAGAGATTTTGGGAAGCCCTTCCTATTCTTTCTGGAGGTTCCACAGGCCAGGCTTTTTGCGATGTAAAAGTGTTTGAAAAGGGGCTGGCTGGTGTAGAAGTTGTCAAGTGATATACTTTTTTTCAGAAGTGGGTATACCAGGTCCCATACAATTTTTCCAGTTGTGGCCATGTAGGCCGGGCACTCGGGGCTGGAGCTGGGAATCTCTTCCTTCATATGTGCGGAACGCATAGAGATATTCTGTGACTTTCTCACAGAGCTTGTAAAATTTGACTCGTATATGGCCCTTTTTGGTAGGAATGTATTGTTTTATTCCTAGCCGGCCTGAAAAGGGTACCAGGGACTCATCTACACATATATGCTGATCGGGGACATAGTTCTACAAATCGTTGGGAAAAGAAATTTATCAGTGGGAGTGAATTTTATATAACTTATCGTAATTTGGATGATTGCGGGGAGGGCACTGGGTGTTGTCGCTAAAATGAAGGAATTGCATAATCGTGCAAAGAGAGTTCGCTTTAAGAGCATATTAAATAAGGGCATTAGCCAGTGCATCCCATTGGGTAATAAATTTAAAAGAGCGAACAAAAGTTCTGGATGGCTTAACTCCAGTGTAAAAATGCATATAAAAGCCAAGGAGAAGGCCTTCAAAAAATACATGGTTGAGGGATCATCATCAGCATTCAGACTTTATAAAGAATGCAACAAGAAATGTAAGGGTGCAGTTAGGGTGGCTAAGATAGAACACGAAAGACACATAGCGGAGGAGAGCAAAAAAATCCCAAGAAATTCTTTAAGTATGTAAACAGTAAAAAAAGGGAGGACAGACCATTTTGGCCCCATAAAGAATGAGGAAGGACATTTGGTTACTAAGGATGGGGAGATGGCGAAGGTATTGAATTTATTCTTCTCCTAAGTCTTCACGAGGGAATCAGGGGGCTTCAGTAACCAAAACTGCAGTGTTTATCCTCATGACACATCACAGGAAGCACCCTCATGGCTAACAGAGGACAGAATTAGAATCTGTGAAAGATCTCGAAAAACACCACAACAGACATGCACCTCCACCACACAGAGTGCGTGCTTACCAGAAGGCAAACAATTTAACCCAGCCAGGGCCTTTATCCTGGGGATATAGGGATACCGGCTCACAGGGGTGTTCTTGAATGATGAAAAGGGCTATACATCAGGAATCCGTATACCTCGATGTCTTCAATGTCAGTCCGAGTCCAGTTTTCCGAAGTGTAGCCCACTGATCTGGTTATCCCTGCAGCTGCTGGATGCCTGCATTCGGTATTCCTTACAGCAAATCCTGGATGCCTTTCACCGACCTCATGCACCAACCAGTCTGCTGATAAACCAAATTAACCTGTCCAACAATCTGATCCAAAAACAGGGGTTTTGTTAGCACACATTTGCAATTGCATGCGTAAGCTGCAAGGCCTCTTCACGGCACCCTGTGATTCGCTTGCCTTCTGGTAAGCACGCACTCTGTGGTGGAGGTGCACATGTCTGTTGTGTTTTTCGAGATCTTTCACCAATCCAAATATAAAGCTACATTTTCTTGTATTTTTTATGGACTGGTTATGCACAGTATTTTGAGTTTATATGCATTTTTAATTGTTTTCAATATTCACTTATATACAATTAGCTAATTTTTTATGTTTTTTTGTTATTTTGGTGTGCATTTTGCCTAGAGCTTGCTGCTTTCTTGTCACTTTTTAAGTAGCGCGATTCTTCTCTTCTGTCCAGAATTAGAATTAGACTTGGAAAACTTAACATTAATAAATCACCGGGAATGGATGGCTTGCACCCGAGGGTACTCGGAGAACTCAGTCAAGTAATTGCCAGACCATTGTTCCTAATTTTTACTGACAGTTTACTGACTGGAATGGTACCAGCGGATTGGAGAAAAGCCAATGTAGCACAAATATTTAAAAGGGGCTCAAAATACATCCCTGGAAATTACAGACCAGTTAGCCTAACATCAATAGTATGCAAGCTCTTGGAGGGGATGATGAGGGACTATATACAAGATTTTAGTAATAAAAACTATCATTAGCAGTAATCAGCATGGATTCATGAAGAATCGTTCTTGCCAAACCAACCTATTAACCTTCTATGAGGAGGTGATTTGCATCTAGATAAAGGAAGGCCCGTAGACGTGGTGTATCTGGATTTTGCAAAAGCATTTGACACAGTTCCCCATAAACGTTTATTGTACAAAGTAAGGTCCGTTGACATGGACCATAGGGTGAGTACATGGATTGAAAACTGGCTACAAGGGCGAGTTCAGAGGGTGGTGATAAATGGGGAATGGTCAGGGGTGGGTAGTGGGGTCCCACAGGGTTCTGTGCTGAGACCAATTCTATTTAATTTGTTCATAAACGACCTGGAGGATGGGGTAAGCACTATACTAAGCTAAGCAATAACTTCTTCGCAGGATGTGGAAATCTTGCAAGAATATCTGAACTATATGGCAAATTAAGTTTAATGTAGAAAAATGTAAAATAATGCATTTGGGTGGCAAAAATCTGAATGCAATCTATACACTGGGGGGAGAACCTCTGGGGGAATCTAGGGTGGAAAAGGACCTGGGGGTCCTAGTAGATAGGCTCAGCAATGGCATGCAATGCCAAGCTGCTGCTAATAAAGCAAAAAATATTGGCATGCATTAAAAAGGGATTAACTCCAGAGATAAAGCGATAATTCTCCCGCTCTACAAGACTAGTCTGGCCGCACCTGGAGTATGCTGTCCAGTTCTGGGAACCAGTCCTCGGGAAGGATGTACTGGAAATGGAGCGAGTACAAAGAAGGGCAACAAAGCTAATAAAGGGTCTGGAGAATATTAGTTATGAAGAAAGGTTTGCGAGCACTGAACTTATTCTCTCTGGAAAAGATGCTTAAGAGGGGATATGATTTCAAGTTTTAAATACCGGACTGGTGACCCCACAATAGGGATTGTAATGGAAATTTGTAAGTTCTGTATATAATTGTATTGTATTTTGTATGTATTGCACACTGCCCTCACTGTGCACACAGCACTAATAATGTTTTCAGTGAATGTTTACATTCTTTTGAGTCCTGATTAGAATAAGCCTGCCTATGTAACGCACCTTGTTACCATAAACGTACAATTGTAATATTAATGTGATACCTACGTAATCATGTGCATAAAAACCTTCAATTGCGTCATAATAAGGCAGAACAGTTATTTGGAAAGATGCTGAGCGTATCTTTTGTGTCTGTTCCCTACTGCAGTAGTTATTATTAATTTGGAACCACTAATCAATATGAGGATAGGAGTTGCCTATCATCAATTCAACCGAGTCAGCATGGCGAGCCAGCCAGGAGGGGATTCCAGGTGACCCTGAGTATCCGAAACGAGGAGCTTGAGACGATCCGGGAATTTCTGATAATCAGCCGGCTGAGGTAAGCCCTTTGCTTACATTTGAGTTATCAGACTTCCTTGATCGGTAAGGCATTTTCGGGACAAAGGGTACCTATTTTACTCCCCTTAATCGAACTGTATTGATTGGTGGTTATATGTTATGTTGTCCCTGTCTATTGTCCATCGGAGTGTTATAGATAAGAAAGGGAATAATAGTGCTGTTCACAGGTATATGTAGTAAATCTGCTATATAAAGTAGTTTAGAGGCAAGAGGGTATAGGCACAAGTAGAGAAGAGAGAAGACTGGCCAGTCATTATGGGCATTAAATTAAGTAAGGGAATGAAGGGTAAGAGACCCTCAAAAATGCCCAGCGCAAGAGGAGCGCTATATATGAGCCAAAGGTGCGGTTCCGCCTATACTGAGCCCCTAGATTAATGGTTAGAGTGGACAGGGATCCACAATGGGTAACTGGGTTACCAAGGTCCACAGGGACTAAGAATCATGCAGAGTAAACAGCTAGAGAAACAGCTATCTATGTGAGCAGGATGGATCAAGGGTAACATTAACACTAGACAGAAAGGGACATTTTCATGTTAAGTTGTGGGATGAATTTGGGGTCAGGCACTACAACTATTAGAGTCAGAAACAGAGAAATGAGAATTAAAACAGAATACTTTATATGTTGTCAGAGAGAGAAGATGGGATGAGTACTCTGGCTGCCCGTCTGATCATAGAAGCTAGATATAAAAGATATCTGAACAAAATAAAGAAAGTAGAATTTAGACAGGAAAATATTAATGAGAGTTAAAAGAAAGTGAGAGAATGATATGCATGTGTTGTGTACAAATGGGAAAAATGTAAGCGATTTTAGAGAGATATTGGTGTATGTGTGTGCGAATGCTGGGACCTTTAGTTCTATTGCTTGTGTGTGTCATGTACGCAGATGTGACCCCCTCCTTTGTGCTCTCCTGAAAGAAATGTGGTCAGTGATAAGCTGGAAGGACACCATGCCAATTTCTGTTTTTTTAGACAAAACATTTATAACAAAATGTGCCGGGTTAACTAATCTAATGGTAAACAATGTGATCACAATTATTTTGAATCTGTTTTCCAAACATGGTAAAATGAAGGTTACATTTAACCGTGTATTACACAAATTGAATATCCTTTGATAGTGGAAACAGTGCATTTAAAAAAGGGAAATTAAGTAAAATTAAGTAATAATGAGTATTAATTTCTAATATGAGTTTAACAATTTTATTAATAATATAGATATATTGAAACTGGTTTAGACAACCTTTGGTTGGAAATGAAGTCGAGGTTAATGGGGAAATTTGTAATGAATGAGATTAGTTTAGATTAAAATAACAATTTTGTAATTTTACATTTATTCAATAAGCCCTTATTGAGAGAAAAAAAGATTAAGATGAGGTTGTTATTTGGAATACAGCTGCCATAATATTTAACAAAGCCAAGATGGATGGAATACATAAGAAGTTTTTCTACAAAAATGAAATTTCAAGGTTCTTGATAATAACTTGATGTGCGGTCCATGATGTTAGAGTAATAATAAATAAAATTTAAATATAACAGACCCATCACATCAAGTCCACACACTCTGTTAGGATAGATGCCACCTGCAGCCAGTTGTTTTTTAGTTTTTGATGCTTTGTGGTCCATCACACAGATTGTTGAGCCTTTTGTTTTTATTTATTTTTTGAAATCCAAAACAGAATGTGTGGATTATGAAATGATGTGCCCCTTTTTCTTGTAAGTACAGTGGTATAAGCAGAAGAATAGTTTGGATTTATGGGCATCTCTCCATGAGACCGCAGGGTATTGTTATCGTTTATTATAATATTGTCAGGAAAAAGTTGTCTTTTGAAACATGAAACTGGAGTTCTTACACAAACAGCGTGATAGAAAACAAGCCATTGTAATATATTCATGGAAGCTGGACCCAGTAATGAAGGGTTCATCCCGATATATCAGAGCTGTAGCTTTTATGCAAAGGTGCTATTAGACAAAGTTAGATATTGTTTTGGTCAAACATTTAATTTTTAATGGTCCGACATTCTGTGCAGCAAATATACAGCTAACTAAATGTTTGTTTAATGAAAGGTTTAAAATATGAGTTTGTTTATGTACAAATCTAACAATGAAAAATGCGTACATTTGAATCCAGCCACCTTATTGCCTCTATTGGAGAAGGCTGGAGACAAAGAAAGACACATGTGTTAAATTGATGGTATAGGAATAAGCTGCTGTGAGCCCAGTGCAGGACACACTCCCTGAAGACCCAGATATTACATTTTTTGTAGATTTGAGTATGCAGTTTATCACCCAGAAGGATACTCTGTATTCAAAGTCATTGGATCCTTTTTCCCCAGCTCAAGAAACAGAGCTCCCTGTTTTAGCAAAGCCTGTGAGCTGTAAAAAGAGTGTATATTTATATAGATAGTCGAGATATAGAGAGCTTTTGGTTCCATTTAAAGGGCCAGAAGTTTGTTTTTACTTCGGCAGGTAAACCAATAAAGCATGCTAAGTTAATTTGATCGGCTGTTTTCAGCCTTCCAGGTTCTTGCTGAGGTAGCCATATTAACTTTCACACATGGAAGCAGACCAGGCGACTAAGGATGCTGCATTTACAGCCCCGGACACTTGATGGGTCTGTGCAACTCACAGATTCCACCCTAGTTCTGGCCCAGTATAGCTGGGATTAATAATTCAACTTTAAGGACCCCAGAACGAGAAGAACAAGTGGTCCACAGGGGGCAACTTCTTATGAAACAGGACTTTGGAAAAGGTGATCATTTATGTCTGCCAGACACTCTTTTCCCTTCAGCTTGACACATGGACCGTGTCATCAGTCACAAGCAGTTATGACTGCCTTAGTAAATGAGCGTGGGATAGAGCCAGGGTTCTCCACAGTTGTTTTTATAACATACCACTTCTTGTTTTACCTGTTACCAAAGGTGTTACCAAAAGCTGAACATCCCTCCCAGAGATTACAAAAAGAAATATCCAGATGCCCAAGTTAGGATCTTACGAGTATGCATTTTGTCTGTATGGACATGTTTTTTGGATGTCCAGTGGCAAATGCTACTGCAAAGGCCACAGTAAAAAGTGTTATCAGAAGTAGTTTGTAAGTACAGAGTGCCAGGGAGTACAGGGAGTAACAGAGGAAATCATTTTTTATAGGAGAGTCCTTACTAGAAGTTTTTAGGTTTTATTTTTACACCCCCTACTGTCTACAATGTATCAGACAAAGTAGAGTAAGAAACTAGAAAACTTTTGCCTGAATGTTTTCTTATATTTTATGAAGCCCCTACGGGGGATGTTGGACTCTCTCCCTATGGGATTTGGTTTGGGAGTGTGTTACTCACTTGCTTATATTTTGTCTCAGCAGCTGAAGTCCTTCATTCGGATCTCATAGAGAATGTTGCTGATCTTTTAAGGTTTTTGACAAACTCATTTATGTGTTTTCTCCCCAATTCCAGATCCTAAAAGTTTGGAAGGATCTAAAACTAAAGCCAGGTGACTTGTGGATTTTTAAGAGACATTTATATATAAGGAAATGTTTGGAGACTCAATACAGCATCTATTTCATGTACAGTTTTTGCAAAACTTGAAGGAAAAGTCACCTGGATCCACCCCAGACACTGCAAAAATGACTAAATTAAAGAAATCTCTGTGTTTGATTTGTTTCCCTCTTGTGATCACAGTCTAGGGTACTTTTTGATTCAGTTACTTTAATTGTAAGGGATATATATATTTGAAAAATAGTTTAGCCATGTTGAAGTCATATTTGTCTTTTGTATGTCTTCCATTTTATGTAGAATTGTCTGTGTTTACATATGCTGATAAGTCAGCATGCTCACAATTCAGCTAGAAGGCCATTCTGGCCACAGGAGTGTACAGCCAGTACTCTGTAAATATGTCTTATCAATCATTTGTTTTTCACAATGAAAAGTCATTTGGTAATGAAAAAGTTGCTCAGCTATTATTTTCTCCACAATGGAGTTTTTTTTGCCTCTTTGGCCAGGACTACCTCCACCTAAGCGTGTGAAGGTTCCAGGTTAAAGGTGATAGCAGGTATGGTTAGTGATCAAAATATTGATCAAAAGAGGGGTGACTGTAATGGAAATTTGTAAGTTCTGTATATAATTGTATTGTATTTTGTATGTATTGCACACTGCCCTCACTGTGCACACAGCACTAATAATGTTTTCAGTGAATGTTTACATTCTTTTGAGTCCTGATTAGAATAAGCCTGCCTATGTAACGCCCCTTGTTACCATAAACGTACAATTGTAATATTAATGTGATACCTACGTAATCATGTGCATAAAAACCTTCAATTGCGTCATAATAAGGCAGAACAGTTATTTGGAAAGATGCTGAGCGTATCTTTTGTGTCTGTTCCCTACTGCAGTAGTTATTATTAATTTGGAACCACTAATCAATATGAGGATAGGAGTTGCCTATCATCAATTCAACCGAGTCAGGGATAAAACTTTTTCATGGAAGGGAGTTTAACAAGACACTTGGCCACTCATTAAAATTAGAAGAAAAGAGGTTTAACCTTAAACTACATAGAGGGTTCTTTACTGTAAGAGCGGCAAGCATGTGGAATTCCCTTTCACAGGCAGTGGTCTCAGCGGGGGGCATCGATAGTTTCAAAAAACTATTAGATAAGCAACTGAACGACCACAACATACATTGATATACAATGTAATACTGACATATAATCACACACATAGTTTGGACTTGATGTACCGTATATACTCGAGTACAAGTCGAATTTTTCAGCACGTTTTTTTGTGCTGAAAGTGCTCCCCTCGACTTGTACTTGAGTCAAGCACTTTTCTGCAGCAAAAAATTTCATTTTCCGAACCGACTTTGGGACCCCGTATTTCAGGGCCACTTGGTGCTAGGAACCCCAAATTTGGTGTGCAAACCCAGAGGAACTGGTTCCACAACATATCCAAAGCTGAAGTTCCTAGCGCTAAGTGGCCCCGAAATACGGGGCCCCAAAATCGGTTTGGAAAATGTCATTCTCTGCAGCAGAAAAAGTGCTTGACATTTTCTGGACCGACTTTGGGGCCCCATATCTCAGGGCCTCTTGGTGCTAGAAACCCCAGCTTTGGAAATTTTATGCTGCTAGTTCCACTGGGTTTGCAAATTTGGGGTTCTTAGCACTAAGTGGCCCCGACATACGGGGCCCCAAATTCGGTCAACTGTGTCCATCTGCAGCAACGTCATTTTGGGACCCTTTGGGTTCAGAGACCCCAAATTTTTGCTGCAGCTAGGGGGCATCTAGGAACCCTTAACTACCGAGTTTGAAGTTCAGGGGACCTATGGCTGCAAATAGGCACAGTGAGGCATGCAAATGGGCACAGTGAGGCTGCAAATGGGCATTGTTGACCCTCTTTTCCACTTACAGTAGCTATGCATTTCTCACCCTCGTCTTATACTCGGGTCAATACGTTTTTCCCATTTTTTGTGGTAAATTAGGGCCTCGACTTATACTCGGAACGACTTATACTCGAGTATATACGGTACTTGTGTCTTTTTTCAACCTCACCTGCTATGTAGCTATGTAATACCCCATAATGACAACGTGAATTTTTTATTTTTTTTTAAATCTTTGCAAATTTATTTAAAAAAAAAATCACATGTACATAAGTATTCACAGCCTTTGCTCAATACTTTGTTGCACCTTTGGCACCAATTACAGCTTCAAGTCCTTTTGAGTATGATGCTACAAGCTTGGCACACCTATTTTTGGGCAGTTTCTCACTTTCTTCTTTGCAGGACCTCTCAAGCGCCAACAGGTTGGATGGGGAGCGTCGGTGCACAGCCATTTTCAGATATCTCCAGAGATGTTCAATCGAGTTGAAGTCTGGGCTCTGGCTGGGCCACTCAAGGACATTCACAGGGTTGTCCCGTAGTCACTCCTTTGTTATCTTGGCTGTGTGCTTAGGGTCGTTGTCGTGTTAGAAGATGACCTTCTCCCCATTCTGAGGTCCAGAGTGCTCTGGAGCAAGTTTTCATCAAGGATGTCTCCGTACAATGCTGCAATCATCTTTCCCTTGATCCTGACTAGTCTCCCAATTCCTGCCGCTGAAAAACGTCCCCGTAGCATGATGCTACCACCACCATGCTTCACTGTATGGATGGTATTGGCCAGGTGATGAGCATGCCTGGTTTCCTCCAGACATGACGCTTGCCATTCAGGCCAAAGAGTTCAGTCCTTGTTTCATCAGACTAGAGAATTTTGTTTCTCACGGTATGAGAATCCTTCAGGTGCCTTTTGGCAAACTCCAGGCGGGCTGTCATGTGCCTTTTACTGAGGATTGGCTTCCGTCTGGCCACTCTACCATAGGCATGATTGGTGGAGCGCTGCAGAGATGGTTCTTCTTCTGGAAGGTTCTCCTCTCTCCACAGAGAAACGCTGGAGATCTGTCCGAGTGACTATCGGGTTCTTGGTCACCTCCCTGACTAAGGCCCTTCTCCCCCAATCGCTCAGTTTGACCGGGCAGCCCCCTCTAGGAAGAGTCCTGGTGGTTCAAAACTTCTTCCATTTACGGGTGATTCACTGTGCTCATTGGGACCTTCAGTGCTGCAGAAATGTTTCTGTACTCTTCCCCAGATCTGTGCCTCCATACAATCTGGTTTCGGAGGTCTACAGACAGCTCCCTGGACTTCATGGCTTGGTTTGTGCTCTGACATGGACTGCCAACTGTGGGACCTTATATAGACAGGTGTTTGCCTTTCCAAATCCTGTCCAATCAACTGAATTTACCACAAGTGGACTCCAAGTTGTAGAAACATCTCAAGGATGATCAGTAGAAACCGGATGCACCAGAGCTCAATTTTGAGTGTCATGGCAAAGGCTGCGAATACTTATGTACATGGGTTTTTTGTTTTGTTTTTTAATGAATTTGCAAAGATTTCAAACAAACTTCTTTCATATTGTCATTATGGGGAATTGTTTGTAAAATTTTGAGGAAAATAATGAATTTTATCCATTTTTGGAAAAAGGCTGTAACCTAACAAAATGTGGAAAAAGTGTTGTGAAAACTTTCCGAATCCACTGTAATTGCTCATATTGAAAGCTGACCTTGTTAGTTACAGCCAGAGGGTGAAAGATTTAATATGGTTGCTGTGGAATGATCCCCACAGTTCTAATGTGTGATTGACTCACAGGGCGGATTTACTAAAACTGGAGCACTCAGAATCTGGTGCAGCTGTGTATAGCAACCAATCGGCTTCTAACTTCAGCTTTTTATTAAGCTTTGACAATCAACCCACGTTCACATTTGGCCCGTTTTGACATGCGATTTGACATGTCATATCGCCACCTATTGCCAGCAACAGCACCATCCGAATCGGTGCAACGCCGACCTTTGCCGTGCCGCAGCGATTCCAAAAAGTAGTTTCTGCACTACTTTTGGCCACTTCGGGGGTGATTTGAATAGACCTCTGTGCAGGAACCCGCACAGATGTCTGTCTAATCACCCTCGAAGTCGGACTGACACGCCGGTTTGAAATCGTGCGAGTTCAGCTGAACTTGCACGATTTCAAACTGGCCCTCAGTGTGAACCTGGGCTAAAAACCTGGAAGCTGATTGGTTTCTATAGAGAACTGCACCAGATTTTTGCCCTCTCCAGTTTTTAGTAAATCAACCCATAAGGTGTTTGTTTTCTTTCTGTTCTCTCAAAATAGTGATGGCGTTGCTACTCTCTAAATTTTAATTTTTCAAGTGTGAGCGCAGTGAATCCGACTGAGCGCCCCAACTTTACAACCCAGAAAAGTATTTACATAAGTGTTATAGTATTATATGATAAATATTTTGTATATAGTTTTTTTGCTGTCCTAAAACCATAATGCACATGCTTGCCCTGTAAAGAAAGCTTCTCCTTCTCTCACTGTTTGCAATTTTATCTTGTAGGATCCATACGCCAGCCATGATGTCAATGGGGATGACCAAGATCCAAGCCCACGCTATGATGCCAGCAATGAAAATAAGTACGTTTGTTGGGTTGATGGTTTGATTTTGTGTATTTTTACTCGTGATATGAAATCGGGGACTTATTCTTATAGAGCTCCACTGAGCAGAGCTTTACAGTTAAAATAACCAAAAAACACAACCCCACTACCATTTCAGAAATCCTTAGGGCTTGTTCACACTAGCGGTTGAGGGACGGTAAACCCAGCAGCTGAACCAGTGGTGGCCTGTCCATTAGGGACGCCCAGGCACCGCCCCCTCTATCGATGGCCACCACATCCTAATTAATGCTCTGCGATCCACGGCCGCTACCCCCTATTCATGCGTTTGGTCCCTTTCAGGACACTGGGCGCATGAATTACAGCAGCCAGGGGTGTTTTTTTTCTTTTTTGAAGTACCTGATTGGAGGCAGAGGCTCTAATAGGCTTCAAAATAGGATGGGCTCATGGCGCCGAGCATTGCGCCATGAGCCCCACCCAGGTGTTACAACAGCGAATTAATATTCGCTGTTGCAACACTGATCCTGCTCCCGACCAATTGGGAAGATGTGTCTGATACCCGTCAACCAATTGGCTGGAAGGACAGGCAATTCTATTGGACGCCTAGAAGTGGGAGACACACGGCAGAAGCGAGGAGGAGAAGACACAGGAGCCGCTGCCCGATCTGCCCACCGCCTAGATGGGGTAAGTGCCAGTGGACCAGCAGAAAGGGGGGTGGGGGGAGTTTGAGGTGACGTGTGGGGAGGAGGGGGGAATGGTTGTTTGCCGCCCCCCCAAACAAAAAAAACACCAGTCGCCACTAAGTTGAACCACATTTTTATCGCCACCACCCCCCAACTTCTCCCTCTTTTAGTTGCAGATGCAGCAGCCAGGGATGTACACATGATGTGGCTGTGATGTTATATTGTTAAAAAAAAAAAAAAAGCAATGCAAGTACTAAAATTTCCAGTGACCCTGCTTAAAATTAGTCAGCTTCCCACTTCTTTTAGTGGTCCTACAACACTTCGCTAAATTCCTATGCAGTGGTTTCAGCCCCCAAGACTTCCCTCCTGCTAGACTATGTCAGCACACCCCTCTCTCATCTCCATAGCTCTGTATTGGGCTTCCAAGTTTATCTTGTCCTGTCATAAGAAAACAGGAGGATTCGCGCTGACAGGTGCAGAATAAAGATGCTGGCAGAAAAAAAAGACAAACTGTGCAACCAAAAAAAAAAATTGTAAATATTTGCCGAGCTATTAGTGAAAACTTGATCAAAACAAATAAACTAAAGTCAAAAAGAACAGCAAAATAGTCCAGTGATAAATATGTAAAAAAAACACAAATCTGTGCAGATAATGTGACCGTTTCAATTTGTAGACTAACCTCTGTGCTGTTAGGATCAATCTGTTGAACCAGGACTCGTGACCACCAAGGTGAACCGTCACCACCATTAAGAGTGGACTCTTACCAGAGCAAGCAGACCCTATTACAGGGTCAAACTAACCTGTAGAGCAGGGATATGCATTTAGCGGACCTCCAGCTGTTGCAGAACTACAAGTCCCATGAGGCAGAGCAAGACTCTGACAGCCACAAGCATGACACCCAGAGGCAGAGGCATGATGGGACTTGTAGTTTTGCAACAGCTGGGAGGTCCGCTAATTGCATATCCCTGCTCCCTCCTGATAGTAATCTCATTCCACAAACACCACTTGGTTGGAATCCTATGGTGTATCCAGGTCTCCAGTATATGTTCAGTCAATGCCATCCATATGTTCCAAGAGAGCCACCATAAAATTAGAATAGGGAGACCCACATACTTTAAAACTTTTATTGGAATCCAAAAAGTATATAGAACTACTCACGTTTTTTAAATCAATAAGGGCCCATTCACACCTGAGCGTTTTCAGCTTGTAAAACTCTTGGAAAATGTGTAGCTTCAGGCTTCGAGCTACAAAACGCTCAGGTGTGAATGGGGCCTAAGAGACTGTAAGAAGGGAGTGTGTCCATTTCCCCCCCCCCCACACAGAGGTCTCAGATTACACTCAGCTGTCCATGCTGCACAATGTGTGATATCAGATCCCAATTCCCGGCCTACTGAAATGCTGTGTAAATTCTGGACTTTCAATGGCTGTAGGCATGACTGCAGATAAATGGGTACAACTTAAGTAGTAAGATTTGCTTCAATTTTATGTATTACCTGAGGCCAGTCGCTTCGCTGGGTATAAGTGATGGATTATTGTCACTTTAATGCTGGACTGGACTTATTAGATGATGATTTCAGTGCGGGAACATCTAATTATATAAATTGTGATGAATGGAGTGTGGGATGGTGCAGGCTACCTTGGGCTTGAGTTGTACTAACTAAAATTCAGTTGTCGGAGGTGGGCAATGTGCATCTGCTGCTTATCTCTGCCAATCCCTTCACTGGCTTCCACTACCCCATTGTATAAATTTCAAAATACTAACCATGACATACAAGGCCATCCACAACATCGACCCCCCCCCCCCCCCCCGCTACATCACCAACCTCATCTGCAGATCTCACCCAAATCATCCTCTCCGCTCCTCCCAGGACCTCCTGCTCTCTAGATACCCTGTCACCTCCTCCCATGTTCGCCTTCAGGACTTCTCCAGAGCCTCTCCCGTCCTTTAGAACTCCCTACCCCAGTATGTCCGGTCAACTCATACCCTGTCTGCCTTTAGGCGATCCTTAAAAACTCACTTATTCAGGGAAGCCTATCCCACCTCCACCTAAGAACTGTACCCGAGTCACCTCCATCAGATCATCTCCTGCAGCTATTACCACCTCCACCTCCCTCTTTAGATTGTGAGCTCCACGAGCAAGGCCTTCCTATTCCTTCTTTATTGAACTGTGTTGTAAAGCGCTGCGCAAACTGTTGGCGCTATATAAATGCTATATAATAATATTAATTTAATAGCCAGCATATATAAGGTGTATTGTATAGAATGGTCTGTGTAGTACTCATCCCTGACAGGCATAGAAGCTGTTTGAATGTAACCTTGTCCTCTTTCCCCCCTGCAGACATGGCACTCGCTGTGCTGGTGAAGTGGCTGCATCTGCCAATAACTCCTACTGTATTGTGGGCATCGCGTACAATGCCAGGATAGGTGGTAAGTGGTATATACTCTTTCTTTGGAAGTATTTGATCTAATAACCTTTGAAAACACTTGAGGCTAAACTCCAGGCATAATTATAAAAATATTGCATGTATTCAGATATATTGATATTGTATTTCACATACAAGGGACTTTAAAGGTGCCAAATAATCAACTTATCATTTTAGTAAAAAAAACTTTATTTCATAATTAATAATATTATTAGTGATTAGACGTATGCTGGAACAACATCCCTATAGAGCTGCACGATTCTGGATAAAATGAGAATCACTATTTTTTTTGCTTAGAATAAAGATCACGATTCTGAAAAACTTTTTTATTTTAAAGATTTGCAAACCCTGAACACTAGCGGTTGGCAATAAAATAAGACCTAATTCTCTTTGCTTCAATCAAATTTAAAGAAATGTAATGAATAGTAATGTTTAAAGAAATAAAAAGAATTACCATTGTTATATTGGGGTCTTTTTTTATTTTTTTATTTATAATACTCGCTGATAACAATTACCGATACCTTCCGCAACTTTTTTGTTTACACTGCTGTCCGCAATGCTACAAAGCATTGAAAAGTTATTTTACAAATTCAATTTTATTTATTTTTTTGCGCTTTTTCAATGTAAAACGTGTAAATATATGTTAAAGGTGTAAAAATATTAATGAACAACGCAAACAAAAAAATTAGTTTTAATTATTAGTGGTTTATAAATGGTTTATAAAATAGAAGTAAATAAAAAAAAAAATCAGCAGGAAAACAATAAATAGAGAAGGAGAATAAGGAGTTAATAAGGCTGCTTAGTGTAAATTAAGGATTAATACGGGGGTTAAAAAGAGGAACAATTTAATTTTAAAAAAAAAAATATTTTTTTTACTTGACAAAGGTTGCTTTAAACTGACTAAATTTACAGACCGAAGTTCATCCCTTTGATGTGTAAATGAACAGAGAGATACAATGTTTTTATCTCTGTCAGCACTGAGCAATGTTGCTGATAAACATTGCAGCCTGCTTTTTTTTTTTTTTTTTTTTGACAGCTGTGAGCAGGGAACTGCTTTGCACCTGTTACATGAATCATGGAAATGTTGGATTAAGATCGTGGGGGGGGGGGGGGGTTTGGTTAGAGGTCACCATCTTTTATCGATTAGTCGTGCAGCTCTAGCTCCCATGTAAACATTTGCAGCACACATATATCTCAAATGACATGGAACACCCCCCAGGAGAGTTTTGATTTGAGTCCTAGAGGAAGCACTGTCATATGCAGCTGTGCCCTGATGAAGGGGAATTGTCGACCCTCGAAATGTGTTGGATACCTTGTTATCTTCCTCCTGTCACATTGTTATCTACAATAAATAATTATAAACTTCTAAGTTGACCATCTTGCCTTGTGTCTTTCTAATGGTTTTCACTTTCAAGAGACTTTTATTGAAGTTTTAATAGTTTAAAGGGCGTAAACCCATGCAAGGGTATAATGGAGAACAATGTGTAAATGAACCTCAGAGTAATATCCATTGGGATATAAGTAAAAAATAAAACAAGATGACTTAAGGGCTCTTTCACACGGGGCGAACTCCGCCAGCTCAGCAGGGAATCTCCACTGATCAGCTGCTTTGGTGTTAATGAAATTTAACAACAGGTGCACTAGATGGGCAACAATGAGACGACCTCCAAAACAGGAATGGTTTTACAGATGAAGACCACTGACGTTTTTTTCCCCTACTCGTCTTTTCTGACTGTTTTTCACTAGTTTTGCATTTGGCTAGGGTCAGTGTCACTACTGGTAGCATGAGGGGATACCTGGGCCCTATAGAGGTTGCACAGGCAGTCCAACTCTTCCAGGATAGCACATCGATACATTCCAGAAAGTTTGCTGTGTCTCCCAGCACAGTCTCAAGAGCATGGAGGAGATTCCAGGAGACCGGCAGTTACTCTAGGAGAGCTGAACAGGAATATAGAAGGTCCTTAACCCATCAGCAGGACCGGTATCTGCTCCTTTATGCAAGGAGGAACAGGGTGAGAACTGCCAGAGCCCTACAAAAAGACCTCCAGCAGGCCACTGGTGTGAATGTCTGACAAATCAGAAACAGACTTCATGAGGGTGGCCTGAGGGCCCGACGTCCTCTAGTGGGGCCTGTGTTCACTATGCCTGGTCTCATGTGGTGAGAGTATGCAGACAGTTCCTGGAGGATGGAGGAATTCATACCATTGAATGGCCCCCATGCTCGCCTAACCTAAAGCCAATAGAAAACCTCTGGGACATTATGTTTCGGTCCATCTGACGCCGCCAGGTTGCGCCTCAGTCTGTTCAGGAGCTCAGTGATGCCCTGGTCCAGATCTGGGAGGGAATACCCCAGGGACACAATCCGTCTTCTCATTAGGAGCATGCCTGATGTTCTCAGGCATACATACAAACATGTGGGGGGCCATACAAACTTCTGAGGACCTTTTTTGAGTTGCTGCAATGAAATTTCAACAAAATGGACTAGCCTGCTGCAAGATTTTTCACTCTGATTTTCGGGGTGTCTTTGAATTCAGCCCTCTGTAGGTTGATCATTTTCATTTCCATCAAACGATGTTGGCGTCCTTCTGTTCCTAACACATTACCCAGCCCATATCAGTATAGAGATCCATAATGAGATTTTTTTGAGATCTGATCTTTTTTCAAAGTGTTCCTTTAATTTTTTTTGAGCAGTGTTCAAGGGCTTCCATATGGAGGGGGCCAGAGAAAGAATAAGAAGATAAAAAGATATGAGGGAGGATAGAGGGACATCCGGAATAACCAAGCTAAAGTCTCAGGACCTCAACGCCTATGAAGAAGGATAACTTTCTGTGGACATACTGTAGAAGGGTGGGCATATTTGTATCCAGGTGGTCCATAAAAAAATCTTTTATGTGGACCCAAGAGAACCCCAGTGAGTTTTCCATTGATGAATAAGGTATCTATGCGACGGCAGACCTCAAAGTGGACTATCTGCTGTTTCCGAGTCCTTGCTATGGACCATTCCACTGCTAGGAGAATGTACATTGCCAATTTAAATTGAGAATATCTGTTGATTTTAATTAGGATCTCCCTATGTGGGGATGGCCCCCGCATAGTGGCATAGCTCCCAACTGTCCCTGATTTCGAGGGACTGTCCCTGATTTGGTGCAATGTCCCTCTGTCCCTCATTCCTCCTCATTTGTCCCTCATTTTGGTCTGATCCATATAGTTGTATATAAAATGCACTTTTTATCTATCAAAAAGTGTTTCCCAGTGCTAAACCTTTCATCCAATTTCTAAATTGCTGCATTTGTAAATTCCAAAAGCCAATATAAAGGAATAATAGTGGGCAAAAAAGCACTTTTGGGTTTAACCAATCTTTTTTTTTTTTTTGTACAATTCTCCTTTAAGGGGGTGTGACAAGGGGTGTGTCCTATGCCGGCATACTTTTGCTGATAGGTGTCCCTCATTCCCATCTCAAAAAGTTGGGAGGTGTGTAGTGGTAGAGCAGCCAATGTCTAGTCATCGAGCACAACCAACATCATCTGTTCTCACAGACCATAACATCCGAGTCCAGTGCCTTATATCTACTTGCACTCACCGGCCACTTTATTAGGTACACCTGTTCAGTTGCTTGGTAACACAAATTGCTAATCAGCCAATCGCATGGCAGCAACTCAATGCATTTAGGCATCTAGATGTGATGAAGACGACTTGCTGAAGTTCAAACTGAGAATCATAATGGGGAAGAAAGGGGATTTAAGTGACTTTGAACGTGGCATGGTTGAGACGGGCTGGTCGAGTATTTCAAAAACTGCTGATCTACTGGGATTTTCACACACAACCATCTCTCGGGGTTTACAGAGAATGGTCCAAAAAAGAGAAAATATCCGTTGAGCGGCAGTTGTGTGGAGAAAAATGCCTTTTTTAATGTCAGAGGAGAATGGGCAGACTGGTTGGGGATGATAGAAAGGCAACTCAAATAACCACTCGTTACACCCAAGGTGTGCAAAATACCATCACTAAATACACAACTCATCGAACCTTGAAGCAGATGGGTTACAGCAGCAGGAGACCACACCGGGTGCCACTCCTGTCAGCTAAGAGCAGGAAACTGAGGCTACAATTCACACAGGATTCACACAGGATCACCAAAATTGTACAAAAGATTGGAAAAACATCTGGCCTGATGCATGTTGATTTCAGCTGCGACATTTAGAAATTGGCGTAAACATGAAAGCATGGACACATCACCAGTTCAGGCTGGTGGTGGGGGGTGTAATGTGTGGAGGGGATATTTTCTTGGCACACTTTGGGCCCCTTAGTACCAATTGAGCATCGTTTAAACCCCACGGCCTACCTGAGTATTGTTGCTGACCATGTCCATCCCTTTATGACTACAGTGTCCCCATCTTCTGATGGCTCCTTCCAGCAGGATAATGCACCATGTCACAAAGCTCCAATCATCTCACCACTGGACAATGAGGTCCCTGTACTCCAATGGCCTCCACACTCACCACATCTCATCCAATAGAGCACCTTTGAGATGTGGTGGAACGAGAGATTCGCATCACGGATGTGCAGCCGACAAATCTGCAGCAACTGTGTGATGTCATGTCACTATGGACCAAAATCTCTGAGGAATGTTTCCAACACCTTGTTGAATCTATGCCACGAAGAATTAAGGCAGTTCTGAAGGCAAAAGGGGGTCCAACCCGGGACTAGCAAGGTGTACCTAATAAAGTGGCCGGTGAGTGTATATTGGGACTTGCAGTACGGCCAAGGCGTTTTTAACTCGCTCTAATAAATTAGGACCTCGCTGGATTTCCAGCAGGTTCATCAAGTGTTTTTCAGCATTTTCCTTATGCAATAATTTTCTGAAGTCTTCAGTACAAAGAGAATCCCAGAGAGGAACACCCCAAAGCAAATTAATATAAGTTCACATCACAAGTTGTCACAAATACCAAGTCTACTATAATTAGAGTACGTGAATGATTGGATTATGGGGCAAAATACAGTATCATATGAATTATGGGACGATATGAATGGAGCTTTACCCTTTGGGTTATATGATATGGGCATTACACTGAGTGACTGAGGTGTATGGAATCCCTTACTGTGTGTAACGTGAACAACATGGTCGCTGACCCGGGAAAAAGAGAGACCTGACGTAGACTCCCACTGAATGATGGCTCCTCCGCTAAATAAACTGAGTGGGGCCACCCGATGATGTCACCGGGTGACCCTGCCCCCTTGTGGCATCACCGGGTGACCCTGCCCCCTTGTGACATCACCGGGTGACCCTGCCCCCTTGTGACATCACCGGGTGACCCTGCCCCCTTGTGACATCACCGGGTGACCCTGCCCCCTTGTGACATCACTGGGTGACTCTGCCCCCTTGTGACATTACCGGGTGACTCTGCCCCCTTGTGACATCACCGGGTGACTCTGCCCCCTTGTGACATTACCGGGTGACCCTGCCCCCTTGTGACATTACCGGGTGACCCTGCCCCATTGTGACATTACCGGGTGACCCTGCCCCCTTGTGACATTACCGGGTGACCCTGCCCCCTTGTGACATTACCGGGTGACCCTGCCCCCTTGTGACATTACCGGGTGACCCTGCCCCCTTGTGACATTACCGGGTGACCCTGCCCCCTTGTGACATTACCGGGTGACCCTGCCCCCTTGTGACATTACCGGGTGACCCTGCCCCCTTGTGACATTACCGGGTGACCCTGCCCCCTTGTGACATTACCGGGTGACCCTGCCCCCTTGTGACATTACCGGGTGACCCTGCCCCCTTGTGACATTACCGGGTGACCCTGCCCCCTTGTGACATTACCGGGTGACCCTGCCCCCTTGTGACCTCACCGGGGGACCCTGCCCCCTTGTGACCTCACCGGGGGACCCTGCCCTCCCTTGTGACATCATGGGGTGACCCTGCCCCCCTTCTGACATCACCGGGGGACCCTGCCCCCCTTCTGACATCACCGGGGGACCCTGCCCTCCTTTTGACGTCACCGGGTGACCCTGCCCCCTCCGGTGACGTCATTGATCCGGCATGCCCCATAAGCAAGGAGTGCATACCTTTTTTTGAAAGCTTTATGAAGCCGCCAACGAAATCAAATTGGGGTGGTTATTTCCCTGGGGGAAATAAAGGGCATTTTACTGTTCTTACAGCATTTTTAAAGAGATAAAACACAGTGAAAGGTGGATATAGTACAGGAATGTACCATTTTTTTTGTTTTAATTTTGCCCAAGTATTTTGCATCAGTGTTACTGTATGGTGGGTGAAGGGAGATTGAGTAGCAGGTGATGAATACATTGAGTGGCTGGGATTGGATCGGGGTTAATATGTAAAGCCTCATGTTGGTAATTAAAGCACAATTTCCCTTCAGTATTGTGAACTGTGTGTCTCCTTTTGTGGTTCTATCCTCTTTAGCTGCCAACACTCTTGTTCCTGTTTACGGACTCCGGGAAAATCTGTCTTGCTATAATTGCCGTATAATGCGCGCTTCTTTCTTCATTGTTTATACATAAATACGGCCATTCACGGGGTTCTGAATTGTTCCTGCGATGCCTTTAGTGTGAGGACACACAGCTGTACCTTCCATGTAGTGCGTCACCTGCTCCTGGGCAATGAGCTGGAACTTGTAGCAGTCATTAGTCACACGTCATTGCATTTCTGTGTATTGTGCAGCTTGTCCTGTATCTCACCACGTTCTTCATGCACTGGGATCCTGGCAGCGATTAGCAGCATAGCACCGCTCAGTGCCAAGGGGGTGAAACAAGTCACTATCCCGGGTCACTGGAGCACAATGCTGTTCTGTTACCGGCTGCAGCGCTACTCCGGAGAGTAATCTGAAACAACATACAATACCCTGCAGTCATTAAAGCCGTATTCAACCCAGAAAAACAAACATTTATTATGTTGCAGTTTACCAATTCTTAGGTGTGATGGCTGCAATATTGTTTTTTGTTTTTTTTTTTTAGGCTTTTTTACTTTATTTTCACCTGGTGATCCTGCCAATAAGTCTATTTTTCAGCTTCCTTTAACAGACCAAGTGTCAGAGGGTTGGAACAAACTATTTACCACTTACAGGGGTGGTTACAATGGCCAGCCTTTTATCAATTATTTAACACCATCCAGGGCCTTTTTTTTCAATGGGAATGTGGGGGAACGCAGTTCCAGCACTAAATGTATGTAATGGCAAGGGGTGCTGGGGTGTGCTGAAAGGTCTATTGATGCTGGCTGTGGAGGGGATCTATTTATGCTGGCAAGGTCTATTGTTGCTGGGCGATCTATTGTTGGGGTTTAATTGCTGCTTAGAGGGATCGACTGTTGGGGAAGGGGCCTATTCTTGCTGGCTGCTGGGCGATCTGTTGCTACCCGGGGTCTATTGTGGGGGGGGGGGGGGTTTGTGAGGGTCTATTGTTGCTGGCGGGGGTTGCTGCTGAGGATCATTAACAAATTCCATACAAATTACTTATCTCACAAAGTAAGGCTCTGGGGCGGTACTGAGATGTGGTAGCATTCTGAGCGCAGCGCACCCCCGAACCCTGCATTCTGAGCGCAGCGCACCCCCGAACCCTGCATTCTGAGCGCAGCGCACCCCCGAACCCTACATTCTGAGCGCGTCGCACCCCCGAACCCTGCATTCTGAGCGCAGCGCACCCCCGAACCCTGCATTCTGAGCGCGGCGCACCAATGAACCCTACATTATGGGCGCGGCGCACCCCCGAACCCTGCATTCTGAGTGCGGCGCACCCCCGAACCCTGCATTCTGAGTGCGGCGCACCCCCGAACCCTGCATTCTGCGTGCGGCGCACCCCCGAGCCCTGCATTCTGAGTGCGGCGCACCCCCGAGCCCTGCATTCTGAGCGCGGCGCACCCCCGAGCCCTGCATTCTGAGCGCGGCGCACCCCCGAGCCCTGCATTCTGAGCGCGGCGCACCCCCGAGCCCTGCATTCTGAGCGCGGCGCACCCCCGAGCCCTGCATTCTGAGCGCGGCGCACCCCCGAGCCCTGCATTCTGAGCGCGGCGCACCCCCGAGCCCTGCATTCTGAGCGCGGCGCACCCCCGAACCCTGCATTCTGAGCGCGGCGCACCCCCGAACCCTGCATTCTGAGCGCGGCGCACCCCCGAACCCTGCATTCTGAGCGCGGCGCACCCCCGAACCCTGCATTCTGAGCGCGGCGCAGCCCCGAACCCTGCATTCTGAGCGCGGCGCAGCCCCGAACCCTGCATTCTGAGCGCGGCGCAGCCCCGAACCCTGCATTCTGAGCGCGGCGCAGCCCCGAACCCTGCATTCTGAGCGCGGCGCAGCCCCGAACCCTGCATTCTGAGCGCGGCGCAGCCCCGAACCCTGCATTCTGAGCGCGGCGCAGCCCCGAACCCTGCATTCTGAGCGCGGCGCAGCCCCGAACCCTGCATTCTGAGCGCGGCGCAGCCCCGAACCCTGCATTCTGAGCGCGGCGCAGCCCCGAACCCTGCATTCTGAGCGCGGCGCAGCCCCGAACCCTGCATTCTGAGCGCGGCGCAGCCCCGAACCCTGCATTCTGAGCGCGGCGCAGCCCCGAACCCTGCATTCTGAGCGCGGCGCAGCCCCGAACCCTGCATTCTGAGCGCGGCGCAGCCCCGAACCCTGCATTCTGAGCGCGGCGCAGCCCCGAACCCTGCATTCTGAGCGCGGCGCAGCCCCGAACCCTGCATTCTGAGCGCGGCGCAGCCCCGAACCCTGCATTCTGAGCGCGGCGCGGCCCCGAACCCTGCATTCTGAGCGCGGCGCGGCCCCGAACCCTGCATTCTGAGCGCGGCGCGGCCCCGAACCCTGCATTCTGAGCGCGGCGCGGCCCCGAACCCTGCATTCTGAGCGCGGCGCGGCCCCGAACCCTGCATTCTGAGCGCGGCGCGGCCCCGAACCCGGCATTCTGAGCGCGGCGCAGCCCCGAACCCTGCATTCTGAGCGCGGCGCAGCCCCGAACCCTGCATTCTGAGCGCGGCGCAGCCCCGAACCCTGCATTCTGAGCGCGGCGCAGCCCCGAACCCTGCATTCTGAGCGCGGCGCGGCCCCGAACCCGGCATTCTGAGCGCGGCGCAGCCCCGAACCCGGCATTCTGAGCGCGGCGCAGCCCCGAACCCGGCATGCTGAGCGCGGCGCAGCCCCGAACCCGGCATGCTGAGCGCGGCGCAGCCCCGAACCCGGCATGCTGAGCGCGGCGCAGCCCCGAACCCGGCATTCTGAGCGCGGCGCAGCCCCGAACCCGGCATTCTGAGCGCGGCGCAGCCCCGAACCCTGCATTCTGAGTGGGTAGGAGTTGGAACCAAGGGACAGCGCTCGGAGGTAGGTAGTGGGGGGAGTTCCCGCACCTATTCCCCAAGGTAAAAAAGCGCTGCCTTTATCCCAATAACTGTTGTAACTCAGGGGTCCTCAAACTACGGCCCTTGGGCCAGATACAGCATGCCAAGGTCATTTACCTGGCCGGGCCTACCATTTGTCTCGCTCCCACAAGCCTCCTCCTCCGCCGCTGTTATCGGTGAACATCGGAGAGCAGGAGGCAGCTTAGCTCAGGACAGAGGGCAGGAGAAAGAGCTGACCATTCACCCTGCATTCTGAGCGCAACACAACCCCTGCTTTCTGAGCACGGCCCACTCCCGACCCCTTGCGTTCTGAGCGCCCCCCACTCCCGACCCCTTGCGTTCTGAGTGCCCCCCACTCCCGACCCCTGTGTTCTGAGGTCGGCCCACTCCCGACCCTGCATTCTGCATAATAACTAGGGATTGTGTTTGTTTGCAAAATATGGGGCGTTTGCCGCAAATTTGAGCGCCCCATAATGCACTGCAAGATCGAGGCAGGGTGCCTTTGGCAGCTCACGGTCCAGGCAGGGTCCAGTATATATTAGGGTGCAGGCAGTGTACACAGTAAATAATAGCGTGTACAGTTTCTAATATACTTCAGGTGGTGTACACAGTATATAATACAGTGCAGGCGGTGTACACAGTATATAATACAGTGCAGGCGGTGTACACAGTATATAATACAGTGCAGGCGGTGTACACAGTATATAATACAGTGCAGGCGGTGTACACAGTATATAATACAGTGCAGGCGGTGTACACAGTATATAATACAGTGCAGGCGGTGTACACAGTATATAATACAGTGCAGGCGGTGTACACAGTATATAATACAGTGCAGGCGGTGTACACAGTATATAATACAGTGCAGGCGGTGTACACAGTATATAATACAGTGCAGGCAGTGTACACAGTATATAATACAGTGCAGGCAGTGTACACAGTATATAATACAGTGCAGCCGGTGTACACAGTATATAATACAGTGCAGGCGGTGTACACAGTATATAATACAGTGCAGGCGGTGTACACAGTATATAATACAGTGCATGCTTTACTGCATATACAGACTGATTTTACAGTTGTAGGTTTAGTAACATTTTAATTCATATTTTAATGTTCAAAGCAAATTCCCCCATCCATCCATGTCTCCATGCTTTATTCTTTAGCGATAACTTTGCACCCCCCTAGCATTTCTGGCCATTGCCATCTTGAGTAAGGGCAGATGATTCATGTAGCATTTACTTTCTGGAATCCATCTGTCCTTAGCTGAGACATGCAGGCAGGAGGGTGTGCTGAGAAAGCCCCTCCTGCCCTTCACATGAAGGCTCCTGGGATATATGCCATCATTTTGGCCTAGGTCAGAAACCAGGAACCTCCTGAAGAAATGTTTTTTTTTTTTTTTTTTTTTTAAATGTAAAACGAACATAATAGGGAGGGTGTGCTTGGCTGAGGAAGCCCCTCCTCCCATGAAGACTCCTGGGATGTATGACATCATTTTGGCCTAGGCCAGAAACCAGGAAGCGGCTGAAGAAATGTTTAAAAATAATAAAACCTTTTTTAAAAAAAAAAAAAAGAGTGGTTTAAAACAAGTAAATATAATCTACCTTCCTATCTGTTTGCTAATGCTAGCACCGTAAGGATTAAAAATAGTTCACGTTGATTGAGTTTAGTTCTGTTTAAGGATTGGCAAGCAGCAATATATTTGTTTTTGGGGTTCGTACCACTTTAACTGCCTGGGAGCTGCTGCTGAATCAAAGCTCAAGCAACAACGGTGACGACATCTAAGTGCTGAGCACTGAATGGGACTTGTAATCCTGGACTGGATTTTTGTTGCTTTTACAGATCAGTAGACACATTTATGTGCAGATGGCACGTCTCCTTCGCGGTGATCAGGTGCTCTGTGTTTTATAATTAGTCTCTGGCCCTGAATTCCTGCCTGTTCTGTTCTTTTATTTATTTTGCGCTCTTTGCGGCCGTTGTAGCTGTACATGAACCTTAGTTTGTAGAGCATCTTCAGACAACACATGGAATTGGTTCATAAACTAATGCTGTCTATTAAAATATTCAAAATAAAAAATGCTGTCTATTAAAATATTCA
Organism: Lithobates septentrionalis; assembly: GCA_037952835.1. Lineage (NCBI taxonomy): Eukaryota > Metazoa > Chordata > Amphibia > Anura > Ranidae > Lithobates > Lithobates septentrionalis. Next base: position 71,129 of record JBBDGP010004168.1, read on the forward strand.
ATATTTCATGTGAAACTCGGAAAGTGCACTCATCTTCGTTTAGAGACTTCTGTGGTTACAGCATACATTTCATTTTATATTGTCCATTGCATGCCCCCCTGTGTCCATTGCATGCCCCCCTGTGTCCATTGCATGCCTCCCTGTGTCCATTGCATGCCCCCCTATGTCCATTGCATGCCCCCCTGTGTCCATTGCATGCCCCCCTATGTCCATTGCATGCCCCCCTGTGTCCATTGCATGCCCCCCTGTGTCCATTGCATGCCCCCCTGTGTCCATTGCATGCCCCCCTGTGTCCATTGCATGCCCCCCTGTGTCCTTTGCATGCCTCCCTGTGTTCATTGCATGCCTACCTGTGTCCATTGCATGCCTACCTGTGTCTATTGCATGCCTCCCTGTGTTCATTGCATGCCTCCCTCTGTCCATTTCATACCTCCCTGTGTCCATTGCATGCCCCCCTGTGTCCATTGCATGCCCCCCTGTGTCCATTGCATGCCTCCCCTGTGTCCATTGCATGCCTTCCCTGTGTCCATTGCATGCCTTCCCTGTGTCCATTGCATGCCTTCCCTGTGTCCATTGCATGCCTTCCCTGTGTCCATTGCATGCCTTCCCTGTGTCCATTGCATGCCTTCCCTGTGTCCATTGCATGCCTTCCCTGTGTCCATTGCATGCCTTCCCTGTGTCCATTGCATGCCTTCCCTGTGTCCATTGCATGCCTTCCCTGTGTCCATTGCATGCCTTCCCTGTGTCCATTGCATGCCTTCCCTGTGTCCATTGCATGCCTTCCCTGTGTCCACTGCATGCCTTCCCTGTGTCCACTGCATGCCTTCCCTGTGTCCACTGCAGGCCTTCCCTGTGTCCACTGCAGGCCTTCCCTGTGTCCACTGCAGGCCTTCCCTGTGTCCACTGCAGGCCTTCCCTGTGTCCACTGCAGGCCTTCCCTGTGTCCATTGCAGGCCTTCCCTGTGTCCACTGCAGGCCTTCCCTGTGTCCACTGCAGGCCTTCCCTGTGTCCACTGCAGGCCTTCCCTGTGCCGATCTGCCTACCTGATCCGCCCATGTCATGCAGTCAGACGGCGGCCATCCAGTGTACAAAAGCCTCGCCTCCTCCTCGTCCTCGTCCGTGATAGGCGGAACACTCAGTTTCCCAGCAGTCAGTGTTCAGTGTTCCTCCTATCGCAGACATCCTCTCGTCCTCGTCCGTGGGATGAGGACAAGAGGACGTCCGTGATAGGCTGAACACTGACTCGCTGCTAGGAAACTGAGTGTTCCCCTATCACGGACGAGGTGGAGGCGCGGCATTTGTACACTGGTCTGCTGTCGTCTGAGCATGACACGGGCTGATCAGGTATGCAGAGATGGAAGTGACTAGAGTATAAGCCGAGGGGGGGGCACTTTCAGCACAAAAAAAGTGCTGAAAAACTCTGCTTATACTCAAGTATATACGGTAATAGTTATTTTTGACATTCCAATATAAGCTTGCTTGGAAAAAAAAAACTCCTTTCATATTGAGTGCTGCCTGTCTGCTGGCAGTCTCTTTCCACGACTTCCTGGATTCCCTGCATGCTTTACAGCTTCTCCATTTCTAAGGACTACATATCCCATGATACCTTGCTGCCTACAAGCAATGATTTCAGTACTGAATCCACCTCTTAAAACTCCTCTCAGAAGGCAGGCTCTGTGAAATGTGACATAGCAGTACCTACTCACAGGGCATAGTGACTATGTCACAGAATTCAAGGAAGGAAATCTGTGGGATCTTCACAAAGTAAGTTTACAAACTTCAAGATCATTCAGAATAATAGAAGTAGGCTGGAAACATTTGGAATACAATGTGAAAATGGAATATAGGATTTTACATTTTGGCCATAGATACTCTTGCATACATACAAGTACATGTACTAAAGTATACAATACCACCTTTGATTGGACAAGATGTAGATAGTGATGTCACTGCCCCACCTCTCATCCTTATCCAATCAGAGAACACCTTGTATTCATTTAAAAAAAAATGCAGGGCGCTCTATGAATTGTAGCTTAGGCTTTGCATAACCATGCATACTGGGCTTTTTGGAGCCCGGCATATTATTATTATTATTATACAGGATTTTATAGAACCAACAGTTTACGCAGCACTTTATAATATAATATGGGGACAATACAGTTATAATACAATAAAATAAGAGGATTAAGAGGGCCCTGCTCAGAAGAGCTTACAATCTAATAGGGTGGAACAGGTGGTACAAAAGGTTGTAACTGTGGGGAATGAGCTGATGGAAGTGGTAGGAGATTAGTTGGAGACGTGATAAGCTTACCTGAGGAGATAAGTTTTCAGGGATCACCTGAATGTAGCAAGAGTAGGGGATAGCTGGACCAGTGGAGGTAGCGAGCTCCAGAGGATGGGAGAGGCTCTGGAGAAATCCTGGAGACGAGCATGGGAGGAGGAGATGAAAGAGCTTGAAAGTAGGAGGTCTTGAGAAGAGCCGAGAGGACGGTTTGGGTGATATTTGGAGACGAGATTAGTGGTGTAGCTCGGGGCAGAGTTGTGAATGGCTTTGTATGTTGTGGTTAGTATTTTGAATTTAATTCGCTGGGTTATTGGGAGCCAGTGTAGGGATTGGAGGAGACCCCCTGAAGAAGTCACGTGATCGGTGATGACACGCGTAGGGACGGAATAGGCCGTTTCACATTGCTAGACACAGAACGAGTTCGCTGCTCGTAGGAGAGAGGTTTGCTCTGCATTGTTTTTATGTGAGTACATCTACTTAAAGATTTTTAATAAAGCATTACCTGGTTAATACATACTTCACTATCAAGTACCTTTGTCCTGCATATTCCTGTACATACATACCTGAGATGTGGAGGCTGAGCTAGGATCCGCGCTGGTCCAGGACCCCTGATAGGACCATAGCAACTTGTAATCAGCTGCCATTAGGATAACCCAACACCGGCAAACGTGGATATAGGGACGCGATTGAGGCTCAGGACCTGGCGTTTTAGCTACAATTCATGCGGTTGACCTAGCACCGCTAGGTAAGGGGCCACTGCTTACATTAGTGTTTTATGCACGAAGAGGACACTGAGTGAATTGCATCCCAGACACCCCCTGTTGTTTTGTTGAATACACCAGAACTTGCTTTTGCACCTTCAATGACTTTTACACTGGCACTTTAAGTTTGCTGCACTTACTGGCATGTCATTGGTCATTTGTTTCACAGGCCAGCACAATATATTTTATATCACTATTATTGGGACATTTATTTATATTATTTATCATCCATATTGCGTTGGATTGATGTGTTTTATTTGCGATATCTAGATCACCTTTAAGCACTGGCACTTTGTACGTTTTGCACCATTTATAAGGATATGTTTTTGATGGTTATTTCTGATTTATTCTATGTATTTTTATTTAGAATTATTCACATGAAGTAGTGTTTATGTCCCTTTGTGCACCAACACATGATTATCTAGATTTATATGTTTTTAGTGTCAACACTTATTTATGCGATTTTTTTTTTTTTGTCATTTAGTATATACCAATTGAAGGATTTTTTATGCACTTTTTTCACATACACATGATGCTGATTATTAAGACTTGAATGTTTTTTAGTGTCAACACTTATTTATGCGATTTATTATGCAATTTTATGTCATTTTATTAATTGACCACAGACAGAGATTTACAGCTTTCTTCTGGTAAGCGCAGCACCTCGCCCCCCTATACCTCAGTTTGATTTTGGGCTTATGTCTGACCCTTGCTTCGGTGCATGCAGCTGTCCAGTCGCATACGTGCGTTTTTACTATTTTTCTGAGTTCTTGTTTTCTTTTCTTTTTCCAATTGGGTAGCGCAGGAATATTCTTATTACATAGTTTGGAGGAGAGGGTTGGCAGATGCTGAGCGGTTGGTAAGGTGGATTAGTCTGGCAGCAGCATTCATGAAAGACTGAAGAGGCCATATGCTATGGAGAGGCAGGCCAATGAGAAGGGAGTTGCAAGTCAAGGCGAGAGATAACAAGGGAGTGAATGAGGAGCTTGGTGGGTTTCATTTGTTAAAAAGTGGCGATTTTTAGAGATGTTACAAAGGTGAATTCTACAAACGTGACAACAATTGGACTTGGGGCTAAAATGACAAGTCAGATAGTTGGCTTACTTGGCTTGGCAGGGCCATTCATGCTGGGCTTTTTTGGGAGCCGGGCATACTGGGCTTTTTTTGGGAGCCGGGCATACTGGGCTTTTTTTGGGAGCCGGGCATACTGGGCTTTTTTTGGGAGCCGGGCATACTGGGCTTTTTTTGGGAGTCGGGCATACTGGGCTTGGCGGAGCCATGCCTACCGGGCGAGGCAGACTTGTTTGTAAAATCATGAAACTCATTAAAAGTTTCTTTACGGCAAACAATGCTTCAAGATAAACTCACTGCACAAATGTCCTGTTCTTTGCCTTTAAAGAGAATTACGGGGGAAAAACAAAAAACGGAGCCAAAATAAGCGAACCATAGGGATAGTCATTCAGCTGTGTCCTTGTTTTGGTTTTGCATCTGGTGTTTAGAAGAAAAGCTAATGATTCACATCAAAATTCGGCTACTTTAACTGCAGAGGCTTGTTTACAACACGGGGTTTCTGTGTATGTTCATTACCGTGCAGAATGTGAAATCTGTGCTGGATGTAGAATCCCCTCCAATGAAGCAGTGATGATCAACATAGCAGCCGAGGGTCTGGGTGCTGGAGTTATTCAGAGTTGACATGCGATGGGCTTTTTTTTTGTTTTTTTGCATCCCTGTTTTGCATATCATAAGACCCAGTTTGCTCTGGATCCTCATGAGATGCCATTTTGTGGGGCGGTCGGCTGCCAGCACATACCAAACAGTGACGCTTTAGGTAGGGTCAGGATAAAGGAGTCATTTATTGCTATGGTGTTGGCGGCCGGCTCCCCCGCATCATGGCAATGTATGACCCTATTCCAGGGCAGGCAGCATGCACGGCTCTCCACAGGATTTAAGAAAAGACTGAAGAACGTCCATACTTGAGGGGGACCTCTGACATGGGGGGGGGGGGGGAATTCTAATGTGATGGAAGGAGAAGGCCTGTGATTGGGGGGGAGGCCGTGATGTAATGGGGGGACCACTGACATGAAAAGGGGCTTCTAATGTGAAGTTAATTTCATCAAGTTGATTGTGTGCATTGTCCCAGCCTCAGGTTTCTTATTAACATTTACATTTTAGACTGGGGTGCCTCGGGATATTTCATACTTTATAAGGGTACTGCAACTATAAAAAAAAAAAAATTGCTGTTCTAAATTTGCTGTTCTCCTATGTCATATTCAGGCTCTGAAGACGTTTACACTAGATGGCCCCATGTCGTATTCACAGAGGTCTATCTAGTGAAAATGGCGCCTATGGCAAGCACTGAAACTGCGCCTCTGTCAAAACATTTGAAACCCATCTTTCAGATAACCTTAACAAAAAAAAATGGCTAACAAAACTACAAGTCAAGCTCTTTAATCTTTTAATTAGCAAATTATGGATTGGCATTGATGAGCTGCACTAATGGGCATTAATAGGCTGCACTGATGAGCTGCACTGATAGGCAGCACTGATGGGCACTCATTTGCAGCATTTATGGGTACTGATAGGCCAAACTGCTGGTTGGAAGCTAAACAGTGGGGACCTTGAGTGGAGAGTGAACAAGTCTTGCTTTTTGACTGCTGGTGATTGCTGGGTTGCATTTTTAGGTTCTTTTTTGGGGCTTTTCCTTGTAGCTTTTTAACACCTTTTTCTGACACTTTTCAAACAGCTTTTTTTTTCTTTGCTTCCTTTAGCCTACTAATTAAGGGGAGTGATTTATTGGTCACAGGTGCTTGAGGCCTATATAACCTTCTGTAGAACTCATTGTGAGCCAGCTCATCTTTGAGCTTGCTGGAACTCTGTCCAAGTGGAACTGGACTAAGTGGTGAGTTAAAAACAGGAGGTTATAACAGGGGTCATAGTACCTGTGTAGTGTGAGTACCTGAGTGTTGTCTGAGTAGTGTGTGTGTGTGGATCGTTAGTACTTGTGTATTGTGAGTGCGCGTAGTTCTGCGAGTGTGTGTAGTTCTGCGAGTGCTCGATTAGGGAAGTAAACAAGTGGCTGAAGAGCTGGTGTAGTAAGGAGGGGTTTGGGTTCCTGGAGGACTGGGCCGACTTCTCAGTCGATAACCGGTACTATAGAAGGGACGGACTGCACCTAAATGAGGGTGGTACAGATCAGCTGGGAATGAAGATGGCCAAAAAGTTAGAAGGGGTTTTTAACCACTTGACAACTGGGCACTTAAACCCCCTTCCTAACCAGACCAATTTTCAGCTTTCGGTGCTCTCACACTTTGAATGACAATTACTCAGTCATGCAACACTACCCATATGAAATTTATGTCCTTTTTTTCCCACAAATAGAGCTTTCTTTTGGTGGTATTTAATCACTGCTGGGTTTTTTATTTTTTGCGCTATAAATCAAAAAAGACTGAAAATTCGATAAAAAAAAAAAAATGGCAGAGTATTGGCAGAGTATTGGCAGAGTATTGGCAGAGTATTGGCAGAGTATTGGCAGAGTATTGGCAGAGTATTGGCAGAGTATTGGCAGAGTATAGCGCAGAGTATAGCGCAGAGTATAGCGCAGAGTATAGCGCAGAGTATAGCGCAGAGTATAGCGCACAGTGTTGCACAGTGATGCCATTATGTATATTGAACAGCGCTGTGGGCACTAAACATCCAGCCCACAGCGCTGCCATCTCTTCCCCTCTCCCTCCGCACTGTACCGATCGGTACAGAGAGGGGAGGGAGGAACCAGCGTCATGGCGTGACGCTGGTTTGTTTACATGTGATCGCTCCGTCATTTGACGGAACGATCACGTGGTAAACGGCCGCGATCAGCGGCTATTTACCGTAATCCGTGATGTCCAGAGGACCCGGCGGTCACGGATGTTCCCGAGTGCGCGCCCCAGGGGGCGCGCGGGAGCATCATTCTGGAATCACGTCCATGGACGTCCACCCAGAACTAGCCGACCGCGCTGTTGCCGTCTTTCGGCAATGGCCCGGTCGGCAAGTGGTTAAACTAGGCGATGGGGGGGAGGGTCCAGAGGTGGAGATAGTCAGCGCGGAACATATTCCAGAGGGTAGTATAGGTGCAATAGTGGTAGGTTGACCAAAGTACATAAACTCAAGGTAAGTATAGTAGCAAGTCCTAGTTGCAATCTCGAAACACCCAATAAGAGGATAATATGCGACCGGGCTAAACTACGTGGCATGTTCACCAATGCCAGGAGCCTGGCGGACAAGATGGGTGAACTAGAGATACTGTTGTATGAGGAGGATTTGGATTTTGTGGGAATTTCAGAGACCTGGTTCAACAGCTCTCATGGCTGGCAAACATTCAAGGGTATACCCTTTATCGCAAGGATAGAGAGTGTAAAAAAGGGGGAGGGGTATGCCTATATATCAAGAATAATGTACAAGTGAATGTGGGAGATGACATCACTAAGGGAGCTAGAGAGGAAGTGGAATCCTTATGGGTAGAGCTCCAAAGGGATGAAGCGAAGGGGAAAATAATACTGGCAGAGTATGCTATAGGCCCCCTAACTGGAGTTTGAAAGTGGAGACAGATCTCCTACCACCATTTGGATTAGCAGCAAGGATGGGAAGTGTTATCATAATGGGGGATTTTAACTATCCAGACATAGACTGGGTGGAGGGAACCGCGCATTCATCTAAGGCTCGCCAGTTCCTAAATGTCTTGCAGGACAATTTTATGGGTCAGATGGTAGACGCACCAACTATAAAGAAAGCGTTACTGGATCTACTGATTACCAACAATACAGACCTGATCATGTATGTGGAAATACGGGGCGATTTAGGTAACAGCGATCACAGGTCAATTGGCCTTCCCGAAACTACGAACCTTGCTAGAAGGCATAAATTGGAATAAACTCTTAGGAACAAAGAACACGGAGGAGAGATGGGTTTGCTTTAAGAGCATATTAAATAAGGGCATTAGCCAATGCATCCCATTGGGTAATAAATTTAAAAAAGCGAACAAAAGTCCTGGATGGTTTAACTCCAATGTAAAAATGCATATAAAAGCAAAGGAGAAGGCCTTCAAAAAATACAAGGTTGAGGGATCATCATCAGCATTTAGACTTTATAAAGAATGCAACAAGAAATGTAAGGGTGCAATAAGGACGGCTAAGATAGAACATGAAAGACACAAAGCGGAGGAGAGCATAAAAAAATCCCAAGAAATTATTTTATTCTCTCTGGAGAAGACGCTTGAGAGGGGATATGATTTCAATATACAAATACCGTACTGGTGACCCCACAATAGGTATACAACTTTTTTGCAGACGGGAGTTTAACAAGACACGTGGCCACTCTTAAAATTAGAAGAAAAGAGGTTTAACCTTAAACCACGTAGAGCGTTCTTTACTGTAAGAGCGGCAAGGATTTGGAATTCCCTTCCACAGGCGGTGGTCTCAGCGGGGAGCATTGATAGCTTCAAGAAACTATTAGATAAGCACCTGAACGACCGCAACGTACAAGGATATACAATGTAATACTGACACATAATCACACACATAGGTTGGACTTGTGTCTTTTTTCAACCTCACCTACTATGTAACTATGATAAAGCAGCACTGATGAGGCAGCACTAATAGGTGACACTGGCACTGACAGGTGGCACTGTCTAGCCCTGTTTGGGGGGGGGGGGAGCTTTGGTGACAGGGTTCTAAACAGACCCCTAATATCTCACTTTTGAGACAAAGGGACTGAGGACAGAGATTCCCCAGTTCTTTTCCCGGCAGCCTCAGCTGCACTGGACAGTGAATGATTGGGAAGTGCCCTGTGCTGAGCAGCTTACCGTTACCAAACTAAATCATAGCAACCACCCCCCCTTCCCCCCACAGCAGCTGACGGTAGAGGACAGAGGGAAGCTATTAGTGCTCCAGGGAGCCATCGCAGAGTGAAACAAGACCGATGGCAACACTGTGTCTCTCCGCACCTGATCCGGCCGACTTCTCCTACCTGGGGCCCAGGAACTGGGTCCAGTGCTCCTTCTGCAGCATTTCCCTGAGTGACCCGAGAACCATAGACTGGTGCGTCCCTTATTACTGAGAACCGAGCTGGGCAACGGACTGAGCGGTGTGGGACACTATCACTTTCACGTGCAGGCGGAGTGATCTACCACACTGCGACTCCCGACAATTAAATTAAAAACCCCAGCCTGCCTCAGCGTATAGATATAGAAGGGGCCAGGACTTTAATTGTCGGGAGCTGCAGTGTGGTGGATCCCTCCGCCTGCACACAAGTGGTGAAATAATCCCTATTTCTGCCCATTATCGGCCCTGAATTGCAGACGCCAATGCTCCCAGTGTCAGTTTCATTTAACCTCTTGACATCCGGAGGCCGTCATATGACGGCCTCGACTTTCCGGGGTTATATCTGAATGATGCCTGAGGCTACAGAAATCATTCAGATACCGGCATTTTCAGCCGGCGATTCTGTACACCATAAGAACGATCATAGCGGCTGTTCCGCCGCTTGATCGTTCTTACGGACGGCGAAAGGGGACGTCCCCCCACTCTCGCCGCCCTCCGGTGCTTCTACCGACTCACCTCAGCGATCGGCGAGTCTGAGAGCGGATCTGCCGGTGCCGGATGTTCACCAGAGAGATTTCCGGCGCACCAGATGGTCGCCGGAGTCTCTATGATCGTTCGGAGGCTGGGCGCGATGTTATGACGTCATGCCCGGCCTCTGCATTCAAAAAAACTGCGCCGCTTCGGCTGGGAAGCAGTGATCTTTTTTTTTTATTTATTTATTTTAGGCTTCCCAGCCTAGAGGTGAGATGTGGGGTCTTATTGACCCCATATCTCACTGTAAAGAGGACCGATCATGTCATATTCCTATTACAAGGGATGTTTACATTCCTTGTAATAGGAATAAAAGTGATCAAAAAAAATTTTTTTTTTAAGTGTCAAAATAAAAATTTTTAAGTAAAATTAACAATAAAAAAAAAATAAAAATTTTTAAGCACCGCTATCCCCGTGAGCTCGCACGCAGAAGCGAACGCATACGTAAGTCCTGCCCACATATGAAAACTGTGTTCAAACCACACATGTGAGGTATCGCCGCGAACGTTAGAGCAAGAGCAATAATTTTGGCCCTAGACCTCCTCTGTAACTCAAAACATGTAACCAGTAAAAAATTTTAAAGCGTCGCCTATGGGGATTTTTAAGTACCAAAGTTTGGCGCCATTCCACAAGTGTGTGCAATTTTGAAGCATGACATGTTAGGTATCTATTTACTCAGCGTAACTTCATCTTTCACACAATGCAAAAAAATTTGGCTAACTTTGCTGTTTTTTTTTTTTTTAAAGCATGAAATTGTTTTGTTTTTTTTTTCTTCAAAAAAACGCGTTTGAAAAATTGCTGCGCAAAAACCGTGCAAGATAAAAAGTTGCAATGACCGCCATTGTATTCTCTAGGGTCTCTGCTAAAAAAACATATATAATGTTTGGGGGTTCTATGTAATTTTATAGCAAAGAAATGATGATTTTTGACATGTGGGAGCGAAATGTCAGAATTGGCCTGGATGCGAAGTGGTTAAGTGAGGGGGGGGGCACAGGATAAAGTTGGGGGATCCACCCACTCAAGAGTGCCCGCTTCATATGGTGCCCATGGCACTTTCCATATGTGCGATACTCTGGATACGCCACTGCATATTCAGGCTCTGAAGAAGGTTACACTGGATGGGCTCCATGTCATCTTTAGGCTCTCAAAATGGATACACTGGATGGCCTTGTGTCGTATTCAGGCTCTGAAGAAGGTTACACTGGATGGGCTCCATGTCATCTTTAGGCTCTCAAAATGGATACACTGGATGGCCTTGTGTCATATTCAGGCTCTGAAGAAGGTTACACTGGATGGGCTCCATGTCATCTTTAGGCTCTCAAAATGGATACACTGGATGGCCTTGTGTCGTATTCAGGCTCTGAAGAAGGTTACACTGGATGGGCTCCATGTCATCTTTAGGCTCTCAAAATGGATACACTGGATGGCCTTGTGTCGTATTCAGGCTCTGAAGAAGGTTACACTGGATGGGCTCCATGTCATCTTTAGGCTCTCAAAATGGATACACTGGATGGCCTTGTGTCATATTCAGGCTCTGAAGAAGGTTACACTGGATGGGCTCCATGTCATCTTTAGGCTCTCAAAATGGATACACTGGATGGCCTTGTGTCGTATTCAGGCTCTGAAGAGGGTTACACTGGATGGCCCCATGTCCTATTCAGGCTCTCAAAATGGATACACTGGATGGCCCCGTGTCGTATTCAAGCTCTCAAGTAGATTACACTGGATAACCCCATGTCATTTTAGGCTCTCAAGATGGTTACACTGGATGGCCCCATGTTGTATTCAGGGTTTTGCATCGTTGTTTTGGGTTTTGCATCGAAGTATTAGAATAGCTTTTCTTTTCTACTTCAAGATACATTTTTCCTTTTGTCTTCCCCTACTAAACAGTACTTAATGGCTCCCCTCATGTTTTCAGTATTAAATGTCAGTATGATCTGTGGGTTATTCCTGGCTTCTTGTATTGCCTTGTGTTTGGGTCATAGTACTGTGCACTTGCAATTCTAGCATATACTATTCGCCCAATAGATGTAATGCAATCCAATGTTCAAAGTTATGAAAGGCAATTTTACGTTGGCACTTTTATTTTTGATGATGTGACAGTGTTTCCACACTCTAGAGCCTGGCTTTCGCACCTAGATTCAATCACCATTACACCTGTTACTAAAATATGCAAGAGTTAACAATATTATACATGCTGTGTACTGAACAAATCCCAGATTCCATATAGCCAACTCTAACCGACCTTTCTGATGGCAACGGGAGCCTACTGGCCATAACTTCAAATAGAACACATTTCACAAGGGCTATACTAAGTATTTAAAGCTGTAAGCTAAGGGGGGGGGGGGGGGGGGCGATTCTGAAGAGAACTTATTCAAAGGGGAACTCTGATGTAAGGAGGATTATTTTGGGTCTTCTAATGTAAGGGGGATTCTGAGGGGGACTTTGATGTTCTGACTGGGACTCTGATGTAAAGGGGGAACACTGATGGGAACCCTGATGTAAAGGGGACTTGGATGGGGACCCTGTTGTATGGGGGGGATTCTGGTGGGTCTTCTGCTGTAAGTGGGGACTCTGCAATGGGGAGGGTGGGGGTCTCTGATGGAGGCTCTGATGTAAAATGGGACACTCTAATGGGGACCCTGAGGTCAGGTGGAACCGTGATGTAAAGGGGTACTTTAACGTAAAAGGGCCTCTGATGGGGACCCAGATGTAGGGGGTGGGTGCTCTGAGGGAGAGATAGCTTGGTCGCCGCACACCTCACCTTGCCCACGACTTGGAGACCACGACCCGGGCCATTTTAAAAGTTTTTGAACACATGTTAAAATCTGCATTTTTTGCTAGAAATTACTGTAAACCCCATAAAAGTATATTATGTTCTGAAAGTAGAGACCCTGAAAAAATACAATTATAGTAGTTGCAATTTTTTTATATTACATATTTGCACAGCTAGCTATTACATCCTTTTTATAGGAAAAACGCTAAATTGAATTTCAGAGTAAACTCATAACAATGCTAATGCTAGATTGGTTGTGTCAAGTAATTCGATACCAAATATGTCGAACCTTAAAATTGCGCACATGTGGAATCGTAAAAAAGTATGGAACCCAAATTTCGCTTTAAATGCCTTTGCAGATCATCAGATTTAGAGAATTTAGGGTCATGAATTATGACCCTAGAATTAATTAACAATAAAATTCACACCACTATTCACTAGGAAAAAAAGAGGGGGGGGGGAGGGGTAAAGGGTACAGGGGAAGAGGAGTAGGAATAACTGCATAATGAGGGGAGGGCAGAAAAAAGGGGGGAGGATAGGGAAGAGAGGTATTAAAGCCAAGAGGAATACCTATATTAGGAGGGGAGGGCAGAAAAAGGGGGGCGGGAGGAGTAGGAAGGCCAAGAGGAATACCTGCATAAAGGGGGAGGAGATATGGAAGAGAAGTAGGAAGGCCAAGATGAATACCTGCATAAAGAGGGGGAGGGCAGAGGAAAAAAGGTGGGAGAGGAATAAGAAGGCCAAGTCAAATACCTGCATAAAGAGGGGAGGGCAGAAAAAAAAGAGGGCATCAATGTCAGGGGTAAATACCAAGTAGGGGAAACGCAACATACCAACATTTTGGTCAAACCAAAGGGTCATATCGTCAGGGCTTTAGCCTCTACCCAGGCATCCCATATTTTCCTAAATTTTTTAAGGCACTTACGGCCCATGTAGGTAAGCTTATAAAGAGGTAAGACTGAATCAATTAATGATCACCACTGAGTAATTGTAGAGGGGGTCAGGTTGTCTCCATTTCAAAGGGATAGCTTTCCTTGCATAAAAACCAACATAGAACACAAGCCACCGAGTCGCAGATGCCTTATAGGAGGACCTTGGGGTCCACAGCCGCAGAGAGGTCACCAATCATGTTAATATCCTAAACCACTGCCTGCCAAAAATCCTGGAGAAGCGGACACTCCCAGACGATCTGAAAAAATGTCCCCACTGCCTGCTTGCTCCTGGGCCAGTTCTCGGAGCATGTAGGGTAGATCTGGGCAAGACGCTGAGGGGATATAATGACGGGTACTGTTTATGGATACATTGAGGAGATTAGACCCCCAATATTTCCTCTGCCCTCCTATGCAGATATTCAAACACAGATCATGCTTGAACTGCTGCATTGTTGGCTGCACTATCTGAGGGGTGACAGCTGTGACCCCGGAAGTGATGTAATTCATATCACTTCTGGGGGTCAATGGGAGATCCTAGGAAACCAGCATAGTAGCTACAGGGAGAGGGTAGGGGGACACACTTTAAGAACCTCATAAGAGGGATCAGGCAGCTCTAGAGCCCCCTAGGTCATATTTATCGGAAAAAGCCCTTCACTGTTTTTTAAAGCCATTACGAAGCTCACAGCTGCAGCAGATCAGATCAGAATGATATATTGGGAACTAGAATTCCTAAAGGGGAGATTAATAAAGGCAGCCTCTGTTTGTATCTTATGGCAGTGTCCCCGTGGCAATACGCACACTCCTATATGGGGACAGACTGCTGTTCAGACTTTGGAAGACCCTGCTGGACTTGAAGATATAAGACTAGCTCTGGGATGAGAGCTTCATCTGACCTCTACACTGGGGTGCTTTCCAAGCCTTGTACCATGTTAGCCACAGAGTCCCTTTCAGATCCAGAACTGTGACCCTGTCTCTGAGGACCCCTATAGTGACTTAGGCCCATCCGGCTGAAACACTGGGAGCTATCTCACATTTGGTACAATTGGGTGCCTTTTCAAACTTCTCACAAATGCAATTTCTCATGGTAGGGTTTGCGGCTAAGGGAATCGAGCGATTATGTTCTCCACTAGGTTTTTTATTTCATCCTAGAGGAAACATTCCACAGCTGTTCCTGCTCCCAAAGCACCAATATGGTGATTTCAGTCTCATTCCACTGCCCACCTACAATGGCTTGGTCACCTCTGGCCACCTGCAACTGTCATTAGCACCAGCTACTTTTGTTTGCGAGTACGCTTTGGGCTTAATTGTGCAACTCTGCTACACGGTACAACATATCTTCTCAGATGACATTCCTGTTGAATTGGGTGACCTCAGCATATACGCTCCCTCCTTGGGCATCGCCTATAATCTACAACCTCTTTTATTATAGGATAGTCCTCATCCACCAACTTTAAAAAAAAATGCAGATAAAAGCACAAACATTCATGTATTTTATATGCTTACTTGCAGTGTTTTTCTTTTGTGTAAATTTGCAGTGTGCCTCTGAACTAACTAAAAAAGGTAACTACTCCTAGGAGAGTCAATACCCAAACACAACCCCCTTCCTTCCTTGCATGTCATAGCCCTCATTTCCTCTGGGAGTGTGTAATTACCGTCTGTGGTGGTCCAGCTCCTCTGACCCCCACCTAACTACGTAACCTTTTGTGCAGTAGCTGGATGAGAAGCAAAGAGGAATACAATAGAGCATCATTGAGTGGTGGTGTTGAGGCTGCTGACATCACATTTAAGATGGCGGCACCCCAATGGTAGTCTCCCAGCTTTAGGGTATATACATAAGGAGGGAGGCTTTTACAAGTACGGTAAATGGCATTCATAAA
>JBBDGP010004169.1:0-173846 GCA_037952835.1 Lithobates septentrionalis
CATTCCTCGGACGGCGTCACCTGCGGGGTCACCGCTGTCACTCCTCGGACGGCGTCACCTCCGGGTCACCGCTGTCACTCCTCGGACGGCGTCACCTCCGGGGTCACCGCTGTCACTCCTCGGACGGTGTCACCTCCGGGGTCACCGCTGTCACTCCTCGGACGGTGTCACCTCCGGGGTCACCGCTGTCATTCCTCGGGCGGCGTCACCTCCGGGGTCACCGCTGTCACTCCTCGGACGGTGTCACCTCCGGGGTCACCGCTGTCACTCCTCGGACGGTGTCACCTCCGGGGTCACCGCTGTCACTCCTCGGACGTGTCACCTCCGGGGTCACCGCTGTCATTCCTCGGGCGGCGTCACCTCCGGGGTCACCGCTGTCATTCCTCGGGCGGTGTCACCTCCGGGGTCACTGCTGTCATTTCTCAGGTGGAGTGTAGCTGAAGATGCAGCTGATCAGCCGCTCTGTGCTTGGCGGGTGTAACCGACATAAAGAGGACCTGTCGCTGCCCAATGACATCACACTGGCTTGTTAGGCCCCTTATAAACGGCCATATTTATGGATTTGTGATGATGTAGCGGTGTAAGGGGAGGAAAGGGATTTGGGGGAAGGGGGGGGGGGGGGAATTGGGTGAGAATGTGTTATGACGGGGCTGATGAGATGATTTTATGTGTATTTTGTATATTGAAAATTAATAAAAATATAATAAATAAAATTAAAAAATTTGGATGGTTTGAAAATTGATCGATTTGAATTCTGTGTGAAGAACAGCTGGTTGTTAAAGGGAAACAAGTCAGTTTGTTTTATTCCTTTAGAAGACCAAACAACAGGGGGGCGAGACAAACCATTTCCCACTGACGGGGGGGGGGGCTCACAATGGGTCAAACCATTTCCCACTGACGGGGGGGGGGGGGGGCTCACAGTGGGTCAAACCATTTCCCACTGAAAGGGGGGCTCCACAATGGGACAAACCATTTCCCACTGAAAGGGGGCTCCACAATGGGACAAACCATTTCCCATTGACGGGGGGGCTCCACAATGGGACAAACCATTTCCCACTGAAAGGGGGGCTCCACAATGGGACAAACCATTTCCCATTGACGGGGGGGGGGGCGCGCTCACAATGGGACAAACCATTTTCACAATGATCAGCTTATATTGATGTAAAATTTTTGACCCTGCCTATAACCCCAAGAACACCATCCCCCACCGTCATACATGGAGGTGGAAACATTATGCTTTGGGGATGTTTTTCTGCTAAGGGGACAGGGCAACTTCACTGCATCAAATGGACGATGGACGGGGCCCATGTACCCTCAAATCTTGGGTGAGAACCTCCTTCCCGTAGTCAGGACACTGAAGATGGGTCATGGATGGGTCTTCCAGCATGACAATGACCCAAAACATATCACCAAGGCAACAAAGGAGTGGCTCAAGAAGGACATGAAGGTCCTGGAGTGGCCTAGCCAGTCTCCAGACCTTAATCCCATAGAAAATATGTGGAGGGAGCTGAAGGGTTCGAATTACAAAACGTCAGCCTGGAAACCTTAATGACTTGGAGAGGATCTGCAAAGAGGACAAAATCCCTCCTGAGATGTGAGCAAACCTGGAGGCCAACTCCCAAGAAACGTCTGACCTCTTGTGATCGCCAACAAGGGTTTCTCCACCAACTACTAAGTCATGTTTTGTGAAGAGTTCAAATACTTATTTCACTCATTAAAATGCAAATCAATGTATTACTTTTTTGAAATGTGTTTTCTGGATATTTCTGTTATTCCGTCTCTCGCTGGTAAAATAAACCGACCATTAAAATTATAGACTGATCGTTTCTTTGTCAGTGGGGCAAAATCAGCAGGGGGTCAAATACTGCCCCCCCCCCCACCCCTGACAGTACAGGAGTATAGGGGAGTGTAGCAGGTATGTGGGAGGAGTAGTAGTGGTATGAGGGGGGGGGGGGGGGGGGAGTTATGAAGGGAGAAAGGTAGTAATAATGGGGGGGTTATTTCTGATGGAGGAAGGGTAGTAACAAAGGGGGAGGGGGGGTAGCTATAAAGGGGGAGGGGGGGTAGCTATAAAAGGGTGAGGGGGGTAGCTATAAAGGAGGAGATATAAAGGGGGAGGGGGGAGATATGAAGGAGAGGGGTAATGATGAAGGGGAGAAGTATTTAGGAAGGGGGGAGGGATCATTATGAAGGGGGGAGGGATCATTATGAAGGGGAGGATCATTATGAAGGGGGGAGGGATCATTATGAAGGGGGGAGGGATCATTATGAAGGGGGGAGGGATCATTATGAAGGGGGGGAGGGGTGATTATGAAGGGGGGGAGGGGTGATTATGAAGGGGGGGAGGGGGTGATTATGAAGGGGGGAGGGTGATTATGAAGGGGGGAGGGGTGATTATGAAGGGGGGGGGGGGGGGGGATTATGAAGGGGGGAGGGGTGATATGAAGGAGGAGGGGTAATTATGAAGGGGGGAGGGGTAATTATGAAGGGGGGAGGGGCAGGCACTGACCTCCCGCAGCGGCCCGTCTCTCGGTGACGCTCCCGTAGTCCTCCGTGTCGGTGTCGCTCTCGGAGTCGGGAGCGCGCAGTAGTGGGTGGTGTCCCCCTCCCCCCTTCTTCTTGCCGTCCCGGACAGACCGATCAGAGCGTTGAGCTCCTTCCTCTTCTTCATCTTCTTATGGGGGGTGGGAGGGGGGAGGGGGCCCGGCGGACAGAGCACCGGAGCCCATCGCATTCCGCCTGCCGGATCCCCGGCTGTCACTCATCTGTGCCCGCCCCCCAAGCCCTCCCGCTACCCTATTGGACGCCCTCCCTCCTCCTTCTCCCCGCCCCTCGCCCTATTGGATGTTCGGATGTCACTCATCTTTCCCCGCCCCCAAACTTCCGCCTGCTGTTGCCGCCCCTTCCAGGCTTTTACGTCTTCAGTGAGACCGCCCTCCTGGGGCGTGGCCGCCACCTACAAACTTCCCTCTCCTGAATCTCCGCCTACTTACCTCCGGCCAGTCAGGGAGGGACCTAAACAATGACTCCGCCCATCGCTCGTTTGTCCTCCGTACTGCGCCTGCGCACTACAGGGCGGACACTATATGACAGGGGACTGTATTTGACAAGACACCTGTTCTGACATAAACTGTCATAAATATGACATAAACATATTTGATGAGCAAATATGTTACTCCGCCCACATAGTCCATAGATTGAAAGATCCCAGAACAAGAGCTCATTCTACTGTCCCCTCCCCCTCCAGAGTGCCCCCGGGCAGTGTTGTGATGTGACTGGCCTTCTATAATGCCGTCCCTGTCTATGAGTTCCACAATAATCAATGTCAGGAGTCAGGACCTCCGACCTAAGGTCATTAAAAGTCCTCAGACCTGAAGGTGTAATCCCAGTGTCCGCCACCGGGTGTCCCCATCCCAGGAATGATATTCCCACCGAATGCCGGCTACTGGGAGGGTATTTATCCCTTCACTAGTATTCCACACTGCCCAGTGCTCTCCCTGTCACCTCTGACCCCGTCACCTCTGACCTCTGCTCTTCTCATCCTGGTCCTGATTCTGCGACCCCCTGATCCTGCTCCCAACACTGATCCCGAGTCCTGACCGTGACCCTGATCTCGGCCCTGGATCGGCTCCTGTGACCTCTAATTCTGATCCAGACACTAAGGCTTCTCTTGACCCTAGTCTTGTGACCCTGATCCCACTCCTGACCCTTCTGATCCTGTTCCTGTCCCTGATCTTAGCCCTGGTCCTGATCCTGTGACCTCTGATCCCCCTGCCTTCTCTTGACCCTAGTCCTGTGATCTCTGATCCCGCTCCTGACCTCTGATCCCCCTGCCTTCTCCTGACCCTGCTCCTGTGACCTCTGATCCCGATCCTTCTCCTGATCCTGCTCCTGTGACCTCTGATCCTGATCCTTCTCCTGATCCCGCTCCTGTGACCTCTGATTCCACTCCTGATCCTGGCCCTGGTCTGTGACCTCTGATCTCACTCCTGACCCTTCTCCTGATCCCGCTCCTGTGACCTGATCTCACTCCTGACCCTTCTCCTGATCCCGCTCCTGTGACCTCTGATTTCACTCCTGATCCTGGCCCTGGTCCTGTGACCTCTGATCTCACTCCTGACCCTTCTCCTGATCCCGCTCCTGTGACCTGATATCACTCCTCACCCTTCTCCTGATCCTGCTCCTGTGACCTCTGATCCCGATCCTTCTCCTGACCCGGCTCCTGTTATTTCTGATCCCGCTCCTGTGACCTGATCTAACTCCTGACCCTTCTCCGTATCCCGCTCCTGTGACCTCTGATTCCACTCCTGATCCTGGCCCTGGTCCTGTGACCTCTGATCTCACTCCTGACCCTTCTCCTGATCCCGCTCCTGTGACCTGATCTCACTCCTGACCCTTCTCCTGATCCCGCTCCTGTGACCTCTGATTTCACTCCTGATCCTGGCCCTGGTCCTGTGACCTCTGATCTCACTCCTGACCCTTCCTCCTGATCCCGCTCCTGTGACCTGATATCACTCCTCACCCTTCTCCTGATCCTGCTCCTGTGACCTCTGATCCCGATCCTTCTCCTGACCCGGCTCCTGTTATTTCTGATCCCGCTCCTGTGACCTGATCTAACTCCTGACCCTTCTCCGTATCCCGCTCCTGTGACCTCTGATTCCACTCCTGATCCTGGCCCTGGTCCTGTGACCTCTGATCTCACTCCTGACCCTTCTCCTGATCCCGCTCCTGTGACCTGATATCACTCCTCACCCTTCTCCTGATCCTGCTCCTGTGACCTCTGATCCCGATCCTTCTCCTGACCCGGCTCCTGTTATTTCTGATCCCGCTCCTGTGACCTGATCTAACTCCTGACCCTTCTCCGTATCCCGCTCCTGTGACCTCTGATTCCACTCCTGATCCTGGCCCTGGTCCTGTGACCTCTGATCCTACAAGCAATAATCTCCTGCGCTCCGGTGTTTCGTTAGACACAGATGGTGTGGTCTATTCTTAGATAAAAGGCAAATTCTATGGTCTTGCAGCCCTCTTCAGAACAATGGGGGTTCATACAACTAAAGAAAAAATGAAAAAAGGAGAGGGCGCACCGACCTAGTGCATTACCAAAACAAAGATTTATTAAAAGTATAAAAACAAAGATACTACTCACAAACGAGCATTAAAAACAGGCTTTTCTTAACGGTAGCAGCTGTATCCTTCGCTGCCTGATGACGAGAGGTAGACGATGGCACCCCACACGGCTGAACGGCTGACGCGTTTCAGGGGCGCACCCCTTTCCTCAGAGCCTAGGCGGTCTGCGGTTCCTCTGTCCCGTGTGCCCTAATATACACATCCATATGACCACGCCCCAAATGACCACTTCCCCCAATAGGCCACACCCATCCATAGGATCTAGCTTCCAATACAGGGGCAGTACTTACTTCCCTCTCTATGTCACTATATAACAGTGCCACCACTTACAGGGCTGCCAACAGGGCAAGCAGTTTGCCACATAGATTATGCATCCACAAATCAACATGTAAGAGTACAATGGAGCCACATCAGTATTCCAGCATAGAATATGCTGGCCCCAATATAGCTGATGTAAATATCCTCGGCAATACATTATCCGATCCCCCAAGAACATAAAGCTAATAACTGAACCTACCCTTGTGCCTCACACTCTAGGGCTCTGTACAACAAGAGCGGGATTGCTGCCATCCATTCTGTCCCTTGGGTCCCTCGTTGTGCCACAGCGCCCGCTGGAACGCACGCCATCGTTAAACCAGGAAGCGCGGGGCTCCCTGCGTTCCAGCCCGCACTTCCGGCCCGCACGGCATCACGTCCGCTCCTGTGTGCGCATCCAGACAGAATCCGACATGTGGAGTGCACGGCCCGGAAGTGCGGGCAGGCATGTACTGGCCATCGGGACTACCGGGGGTTTCCCGGTGGGCCGATGGCTCAGTGGGCCTGTTTCAGTGACAGACATCCTGTCAAAATAATGGATGCGCGGCCCGTGCAGCCATTATTTTGAGCACTGCTGTACTGCCGGGCTGGCCCTACCATGGGACCGAGGCGGCAATTTAGGGGTGGACTTGGCCGGGATGGTGGGAGCTGGCTGGGTGCTTTAGTGTTTCACTGCCGGCTCGCCCACCACCTGTAGCACAGAGCACTTCCTTTGCCGCTGCAATAGGTTGCTGTAAGGTCACGCTGGTGTTCGGGGAAGTCCTCTGAAGGCCGCTGCCACTCCATCCTCCGGATCAGCCCTGATGTCAGCGTGTGGGCAGTGGGTGACAGCCGGCTCGGTGCAGCTGCACTAGAGGAGAGGATTCGCACACTGCTCCTCAGCCAGCTTGTGACAAACACTGCTTCTCCCGCCCCTCTCTCCCTGCCCATGCGTTGCATCTATGAAGAGCAAGAGGGAGCGGGAAGATTAAACAAGCAGCCGACAGCCACATTAAAGCCCCCCACCATTCAAGTGAGTCAGCTGAGCACTGACCAGACCCGGACCCCTCTCTCCCTCCTCTCTCTCTGCCTCTCTGCCCCTTCACTCTCTGCCCCCTTCTCTCTCTCTCTCTCCCTCTCTCTCTGCCCCCTCCCCTCTCTGCTTCTCTGCCCCTTCTCTCTTTCTCTCCCCCCCTTCTCTCTCTCTCTCTCTCTCCCCCCCTTCTCTCTCTCTCTCTCTCTCTCTCTCTCTCTCTCTCTCTCTCTCTCCCCCTTCTCTCTCTCTCTCTTCCCCTCTCTGCCCCTTCTCTCTCTCTCTGCTTCTCTGCCCCCTTCTCTCTCTCTCTCTGCCCCTCTCTGTCCCTTCTCTCTCTCTCTGCCCCTCTCTGTCCCTTCTCTCTCTCTCTCTCTGCACCTCTCTGCCCCTTCTCTGTCTCTCTTTCTGCCCCTTCTCTCTCTCTCTCTGCCCCCTTCTCTCTCTGTCTCTCTCTCTGCCTCTCTGCCCCCTTCTCTCTCTGTCTCTCTCTCTGCCTCTCTGCCCCCTTCTCTCCTTCTCTGCCTCTCTGCCCCTTCTCTGCCTCTCTGCCCCTCTCTCTCTCTGCCCCCTTCTCTCTCTGCCCCTCTCTCTGCCCCTCTCTCTCTGCCCCTTCTCTCTCTGCCCCTTCTCTCTCTGCTCCCTTCTCTCTGCATCCCTCTCTCTTTGCCTGTTCTCTCTCTGCCCCCTTCTCTCTGCCTCCCTTTCTCTCTCTGCCCCCTTCTCTCTCTGTCCCCTTCTCTCTTTGCCCACTTCTCTCTCTCTGCCCCTTCTCTCTTTGCCCCCTTCTCTCTTTACACCCTTCTCTCTTTGCCCCCTTCTCGCTCTGCCCCTTCTCTCTTTGCCTCCTTCTCTCTCTGCCCCCTTCTCTCTCTGCCCCCTTCTCTCTCTGTCCCTTCTCTCTCTGTCCCTTCTCTCTCTCTCTCTCTCTCTCTCTCTCTCCCCCTCTCTGTCTCTTCTCTCTCTCTCTGACCCTCTCTGTCCCTTCTCTCTCTCTCTTTCTGCCCCTCTCTGCCCCTTCTCTCTCTCTGCCTCTTTGTCCCCTTCTCTCTCTGTCTCTCCCTCTGCCTCTCTGCCCCCTTCTCTCTCTCTCTGCCTCTCTGCCCCTTCTCTCTCTCTCTGCCCCCTTCTCTCTCTGCCCCTCTCTCTCTGCCCCTTCTCTCTCTGCCCCCTTCTCTCTCTGCATCCCTCTCTCTTTGCCCCCTTCTCTCTCTGCCCCCTTCTCTCTGCCTCCCTTTCTCTCTCTGCCCCCTTCTCTCTCTGTCCCCTTCTCTCTTTGCCCACTTCTCTCTCTCTGCCCCTTCTCTCTTTGCCCCCTTCTCTCTTTGCCCCCTTCTCGCTCTGCCCCTTCTCTCTTTGCCTCCTTCTCTCTCTGCCCCCTTCTCTCTCTGACCCCTTCTCTCTCTACCCCCTTCTCTCTCTGCCCCCTCTCTCTCTCTGCCCCCTTCTCTCTCTGCCCCTCTCTCTCTCTGCCCCTCTCTCTCCGCGACGGTGGCAAGTGACACGCTGCATCTGGTGGCAAGCGATGGTGGCAAATGACATTCTGCATCTGGTCGCAGGCAATGGTGACACACTGCATCTGGTGGCAGGTGACAAGCTCAGGGTTCCCACTGATTGTGCATTCTGGTGAGTTGAACTATTTCATTATATATTACAATGTAGTAATAGAAATAATGTGATTTGATCATCCTGACACCATATTAAGCATGGTGTCAGGATGTTTTCAGTGCTAGCACCAGCCATTCACTCGACAAATCACCCCCACCGCTGAATTCCCTGTCAACCCTGAGACTACATCCCCCTCGCCCTTGGCAAAATTGTCCCTGAATGGCAGTCTGGAAATGTGGTCACCCTACCAGGGGGCAAGGTGGCAACTTCCCCCCGGCCGCTCTGATGCCCCATACAAAGGTCGCACCGCTTCCCTCAGATCCATCCCAAGCTCAATAAGTATCCATATTGCGCATTTGCGTATAGTTTTATATACTGTTTTGGTGCATGTTTGCAAAAATAAAGTGGGCCGGTCTGGGTGAAGTCCAGGGCCAAATTTTTGTCCCAGTCCAGCCCTGAGTGCGGGTGTATTTGCGTTCCACCTCGCACCTTCGGCCGTTCAGGAGTAGTTCTACCACCCCCTCTGTGTTTAGCCCATGTTCGTCTAAGCATTAAAGCAAGTGGGAGATTGTTCCCTCTAGTGGCCAAAAGCAGGTAATACTCCATGCAGCAGATCATAGGAGAGGCCACTCTGGCCTATGATAAAACTAAAGGATGGTGTTGATAGTCATACGCTGGGTGCAATGCCACACGGGTGTATACATTAGGGCACACAGGGGTGCACAGTGGGTATGCCCCCCCCCCCAAAAAAAAAAAAATATTAGAAAACCATAACCCATGCTGAAGTAGAATTAATTAATTAATTAAAAATTGCCCAACCAAATATAAAATTGATAGATGATTAGATGAACAAATAGATATCATCATGATATCATATTGGTATTAGTCAAAATAGTACAGCTCATACATAAAAAGTATAGGATTGTCTACAGCTACATATTGTCATAGGAAATATATATATAAAAAGACAATACATATACATTTATAGGAAATATATATATATATATATATATATATATATATATATATATATATATATATATATATATATATATATATAAATAAATAAATAAAAAGATGAATGTCATGATATAATATAGTATATCACAAACATACTAGCATGTGAGGGCGCATGTACATAATATATACATATACACACACACATGACATGCTATACTGACAGCAATAGTACTAGTAAAAATAACCATTAATAGTTAATTGCACCAACCCACTGTGCATCAGATTCAAATTACCAAAACCATATTCAAATGGATAGGTGTAAATAATAATAATAAAATTAATTAAAAGGGACACAACAGGGAGACCGCATGCATAAGCCATAGGCATAGTAGTCATTCCCTGAAGTGTCATGAATCTGCAGAGACCACACTGACCGCCTAAATACAGTTCGTAAATCCTACAAGTGAACCAAACCATTACAGAAAAGTGCATAAGCTAAAAAAGGTTCCCCTCCCCTAACCGACCCTGAACCCTCAAAAAATTGTCCCTAAAACCTACCGGACTAACAATACAACTAATAAAGTATTGACCCTATACCCTCAAGAAAATGGGGCGGTATCAGCAGCCACCATGGGTACATCTAGCCCAGTTCATGTCCTCTACCACCAGGGGGGCATGGCCATGACCCAAAGGGGTAGGGGGCGGGGCCCAAAGGATCCCTGTCCTGACAAAATGGCACCACCAAGGAGAGAGGGGGACTGGATCTCCATAGTAGTATGTTCCCTATTGCCCCACATGAGTCACACTATATTGTGTAACTCGATTTCTTCGTTGAGGCCCTGCGGGGCCAAAGTCCCCAGAATAAAAATCCAGAAAGCCTCTCTCCTACATAGAATCTGGTACTTCTTGCCACTGTCCAGATCATTTGATATGGCCTCTATTCCAAACACTTTCAGGTCATCGATATTACTATCGTGAACCTCCTTAAAGTATCTGGGTACTGAACATTTATCTTTTTCTGTCGAGATGCTGCTCCTATGCTCATTCATCCTCGTCCTTATTGTGGCACAACGAGGGACCCAAGGGACAGAATGGATGGCAGCAATCCCGCTCTTGTTGTATAGAGCCTTAGAGTGTGAGGCACAAGGGTAGGTTCAGTTATTAGCTTTATGTTCTTGGGGGATCGGATAATGTATTGCCGAGGATATTTACATCAGCTGTATTGGGGCCAGCATATTCTATGCTGGAATACTGATGTGGCTCCATTGTACTCTTACATGTTGATTTGTGGATGCATAATCTATGTGGCAAACTGCTTGTCCTGTTGGCAGCCCTGTAAGTGGTGGCACTGTTATATAGTGACATAGAGAGGGAAGTAAGTACTGCCCCTGTATTGGAAGCTAGATCCTATGGATGGGTGTGGCCTATTAGGGCAGTGGTCATTTGGGGCGTGGTCATATGGATGTGTATATTAGGACACACGGGACAGAGGAGCCGCAGACCTCCTAGGCTCTGAGGAAAGGGGTGCGCCCCTGAAACGCGTCAGCCATTCAGCCGTGTGGGGTGCCATCGTCTACCTCTCGTCATCAGGCAGCGAAGGATACAGCTGCTACCGTTAAGAAAAGCCTGTTTTTAATGCTCGCTTGTGAGTAGTATCTTTGTTTTTATACTTTTAATAAATCTTTGTTTTGGTAATGCACTAGGTCGGTGCACCCTCTCCTTTTTTAATTTTTACCTCTGATCCTACTCCTGACCCTTCTCCTGTGACCTCTGATCCCACTCCTGATCCTAGCCCTGGTACTGCGACCTCTGATCTCACTCCTGACCCTTCTCCTGATCCCGCTCCTGTGACCTCTGATCCCACTCCTGATCCTGGCCCTGATCCTGTGACCTCTGATCTCACTCCTGACCCTTCTCCTGATCCCGCTCCTGTGACCTCTGATCCCACTCCTGATCCTGGCCCTGTGACCTCTGATCTCACTCCTGACCCTTCTCCTGATCCCGCTCCTGTGACCTCTGATTCCACTCCTGATCCTGGCCCTGGTCCTGTGACCTCTGATCTCACTCCCGACCCTTCTCCTGATCCCGCTCCTGTGACCTCTGATCCCGATCCTTCTCCTGACCCTGCTCCTGTGATTTCTGATCTTGCTCCTGTGACCTGATCTAACTCCTGACCCTTCTCCTGATCCCGCTCCTGTGATCTCTGATTCCACTCCTGATCCTGGCCCTGGTCCTGTGACCTCTGATCCCACTCCTGACCCTTCTCCTGATCCCGTTCCTGTGATCTCTGATCCCGATCCTTCTCCTGATCCTGCTCCTGTGATTTCTAAAACCCGCTCCTGTGACCTGATCTAACTCCTGACCCTTCTTCTGATCCCGCTCCTGTGATCTCTGATTCCACTCCTGATCCTGGCCCTGCTCCTGTGACCTCTGATCCCACTCCTGATCCTGATCTCACTCCTGACCCAGCTTCTGCGACCTCTGATCCTGCTCCTTCTCTTGATCCTCATTCCCAAGTCCCGCTACAAATCAAAAGGAGAACGAAGATGGAACGCTCTACCTGCCAACATCCGCATGGAAGAAAATCATTGGGCTTTCAGAAAAAAACTCAAGACCCATCTCTTCTAAGAAACAGGACTAACAGCACGGATCAAGCGCCTTGAGGCGATTCAGTTCGCATTTGTAGCGCTATACAAATCTTTCATTCATTCATCCAGACCCTGATGCTTCTGACCCTGGTCCTGTGACCTCTGATCCAGCTCCTGATCCCAATCCCGCTCCCGACCCGGTTCCTTTGACCTCTGATCCCAGTCCTGGCCCTGATCCTTCTGATCCCGCTCCTGAACCTGATCCCGATTCTGGTCCTCATCCTGTTCCTTTGACCTCAGATCCCGCTCCTGACCCTTCTCCTGGTCCTGCTCCTGTGACCTCTGATTCCACTCCTGACCCTGGCCCTAGTCCTGTCACCTCTGATCCATATCTATCTATCTATCTATCTATCTATCTATCTATCTATCTATCTATCTATCTATCTATCTATCTATCTATCTATCTATCTATCTATCTCAGTGGTGGGAATCTAGGATGGAAAAGGACATGGGGGTCCTAGTAGATGATAGGCTCAGCAATGGCATTCAATGCCAAGCTGCTACTATCAAAGCAAACAGAATATTGGCATACATTAAAAAGGGGATCAATTCCAGAGATAGAACGATAATTCTCCTGCTCTACAAGACTCTGGTCCGGCTGCACCTGGAGTATGCTGTCCAGTTCTGGGCATTAGTCCTCAGGAAGGATGTGCTGGAAATGGAGCGAGTACAAAGAAGGGCAACAAAGCTAATAAAGGGTCTGGAGGATATTAGTTATGAGGAAAGGTTGTGAGCACTGAACTTATTCTCTCTGGAGAAGAGACGTTTGAGAGGGGATATGATTTCAATATACAAATACTGTACAGGTGACCCCACAATAGGGAGAAAACTTTTTTTGTGGAAGGGAGTTTAACAAGACATGCGGCCACTCATTAAAATTAGAGGAAAAGTGGTTTAACCTTAAACTACGTAGAGGGTTCTTTACTGTAAGAGCGGCAAGGATGTGGAATTCCCTTCCAGAGGCGGTGGTCTCACCAGGGGGCATTGATAGTTTCAAAAAACTATTAGATAAGCACCTGAACGACCACAACATACAGAGATATACAATGTAATACTGACACATAATCACACACATAGGTTGTACTTGATGAACTTGTGTCTTTCTTCAACCTCACCTACTATGTAACTATCTATCAATCTATTTGTGTCAGTCACCTGCTGTTGGCATTGTGGTCCTCAGACCTAAAAGGTGTAGTCCCAGTGTCCACCACCGGGTGTCTTCATCCCAGTAATTACCGTAATTAGTCCCCATTGAATGCCGGCTGCTGGGAGGGTACTTCCCTAGTATTCCCCAGTCCTCAGTGTTTTCCCTGTGTGTCCATGTGCTCTACCCTGTGACCTCTGATCCTGCTCTTGACCTTGTTTCTTCTCCTGACCCCAATCCTGTGATCTCTGTTCCCGCTCCTGACCCTGTGGCCTCTGATCCTGCTCCTTCTCCTGACCCCAATCCTGTGACCTCTGATCCCGCTTCTTTTCCTCACCCCAATCCTGTGACCTCTGATCCCACGCCTGACCCTGCTCCTGTGACCTCGTATCCCGCTCCTGATCCATGCTGTGCTGAGGTCAGGTGATCGGTGTGCTGCGGTCGAGGGGAGGAGTGTGCTGCGATCGTGTGATGAGTGTGCTGCGATTGTGTGATGGATGTGCTCTGATCGTGTGATGGATGTGCTGCGATCGTGTGATGGATGTGCTGCGATCGTGTGATGGATGTGCTGCGATCGTGTGATGGATGTGCTGCGATCGTGTGATGGATGTGCTGCGGTTGTGTGATGAGTGTGCTGCAGTCAGGTGATGGGTTTGCTGCGACCAGGTAATGGGTGTGCTGCGGTCAGGTAATTGAGTGTGCTGCGGTCGTGTGATGGATGTGCTGTGGTCTAGTGATGGATGTGCTGAGGTCGTGTGATGAGTGTGCTGCAGTCAGGTGATGGGTGTGCTGCGGTCATGTGATGGGTGTGCTGCGGACATGTGATGGGTGTGCTGCGGTCATGTGATGAGTGTGCTGCAGTCAGGTGATGGGTGTGCTGCGGTCATGTGATGGGTGTGCTGCGGTCATGTGATGGGTGTGCTGCGGTCATGTGATGGGTGTGCTGCGGTCATGTGATGGGTGTGCTGCGGTCATGTGATGGGTGTGCTGCGGTCATGTGATGAGTGTGCTGCAGTCAGGTGATGGGTGTGCTGCGGTCATGTGATGGGTGTGCTGCGGTCATGTGATGGGTGTGCTGCGGTCATGTGATGGGTGTGCTGCGGTCATGTGATGGGTGTGCTGCGGTCAGATGATGGGTGTGCTGCGGTCAGATGATGGGTGTGCTGCGGTCAGGGGATGGGTGTGCTGCGGTCAGGGGATGGGTGTGCTGCGGTCAGGGGATGGGTGTGCTGCGGTCAGGTGATGGGTGTGCTGCGGTCAGGGGATGGGTGTGCTGCGGTCAGGGGATGGGTGTGCTGCGGTCAGGGGATGGGTGTGCTTTGGTCAGGGGATGGGTGTGCTTTGGTCAGGGGATGGGTGTGCTGCGGTCATGTGATGGGTGTGATGCGGTCATGTGATGGGTGTGCTGCGGTCAGGTGATGGGTGTGCTGCGGTCAGGGGATGGGTGTGCTTTGGTCAGGGGATGGGTGTGCTGCAGTCAGGGGATGGGTGTGCTGCGGTCAGTGGATAGGTGTGCTGCGTTTATGTGATGGGTGTGCTGCGGTCAGGTGATGGGTGTGCTGCGGTCAGGTGATGGGTGTGCTGCGGTCAGGTGATGGGTGTGCTGCGGTCAGTGTCAGTAAGATCTCAGCCATGGCATGTGATCATGTGACAGGTAGAAGGCCTTTATAACAGAGATCTCTCCGGGGAGAACAATGGGGACTGGCAGGAAAATTCCATCCATACCATTGTAAAGGTAGATTGGGAGTTCTGCGTCACTGTTCTCTGCCCTCTGTACACCAATCATCTGCCAGACAATGGAGTAGAATTACAGCCCCCCCATTGCTGGTCCTCTGCTCCCCATCCATGCTGCTGGAACTCTCAGGTCTCCGAATCCCTGAGATCTGATTGGTGGGATGGTAAGTGCCAGGGCTGGGGGTTTCCGCCACTGGAAAGTCTCTGTAATTGCAAAGTGTGATCACCAGGGGGCATTGCTGTGATTTATATCCAGATGTGACGTATTATTTACATCTGATCCTAGCAGACGGCTGTCATGGAGTTCTCTGTGGATCTTCTGCGTCTCTTCCATCTCACTTCTCTCTTCTGTCTGACAGTACTGATAGTCAAGGTCCTCCAGGTGTTCCAGAGGAGGAGGAGACTGCTGAGTGCCCTGGAGGCCTTTCCGGGACCCCCAACCCACTGGCTGTATGGACACAGCAATAAGGTAGGCTGTGTGTCACTATATACATGGGGGTGCTATAGAGTATTCTATACTACTATCCTATCCTGTGCTCATCTGTATGGACACACCCAGGAGGTAAGCTAAGTGTCGCTATAGAGTAAACTATACTACTGTACTGATACTGTCCAATGCTTTACATAGTACAGGGGTCAGTGGTGGGTAATGTACATAGTGCAGGGGTCAGTGGTGGGTAATATACATAGTGCAGGGGTCAGTGGTGGGTAATGTACATAGTGCAGGGGTCAGTGGTGGGTAATATACATAGTACAGGGGTCAGTGGTGGGTAATGTACATAATGCAGGGGTCAGTGGTGGGTAATGTACATAGTACAGGGGTCAGTGGTGGGTAATATACATAGTGCAGGGGTCAGTGGTGGGTAATGTACATAGTACAGGGGTCAGTGGTGGGTAATGTACATAATGCAGGGGTCAGTGGTGGGTAATGTACATAGTACAGGGGTCAGTGGTGGGTAATGTACATAGTGCAGGGGTCAGTGATGGGTAATGTACATAATGCAGGGGTCAGTGGTGGGTAATGTACATAGTATAGGGGTCAGTGGTGGGTAATGTACATAGTGCAGGGGTCAGTGATGGGTAATGTACATAATGCAGGGGTCAGTGATGGGTAATGTACATAATGCAGGGGTCAGTGGTGGGTAATGTACATAGTACAGGGGTCAGTGGTGGGTAATGTACATAGTACAGGGGTCAGTGGTGGGTAATGTACATAGTGCAGGGGTCAGTGGTGGCTAATGTACATAGTACAGGGGTCAGTGGTGGGTAATGTACATAATGCAGGGGTCAGTGTTGGGTAATGTACATAATGCAGGGGTCAGTGGTGGGTAATGTACATAATGCAGGGGTCAGTGGTGGGTAATGTACATAGTGCAGGGGTCAGTGGTGGGTAATGTACATTGTACAGGGGTCAGTGGTGGGTAATGTACATAGTACTGGGGTCAGTGGTGGGTAATGTACATAATGCAGGGGTCAGTGGTGGTTAATGTACATAGTGCAGGGGTCAGTGGTGGGTAATGTACATTGTACAGGGGTCAGTGGTGGGTAATGTACATAGTACTGGGGTCAGTGGTGGGTAATGCACATAGTGCAGGGATCAGTGGTGGGTAATGTACACAGTACAGGGGTCAGTGGTGGGTAATGTGCATAGTGCAGGGGTCAGTGGTGGGTAATGTGCATAGTGCAGGGGTCATTGGTGGGTAATGTGCATAGTGCAGGGGTCAGTGGTGGGTAATGTACATAGTGCAGGGGTGAGTGGTGGTAATGTACTTAGTGCAGGGGTCAGTGGTGTGTAATGTACATAGTGCAGGGGTCAGTGGTGGGTAATGCACATTGTACAGGGGTCAGTGGTGTGTAATGTACATAGTGCAGGGATTAGTGTTGGGTAATGTACATAGCGCAGGGGTCAGTGGTGGTAATGTACATAGTGCAGGGGTCAGAGGTGGGTAATGTACACAGTACAGGGGTCAGTGGTGTGTAATGTACATAGTGCAGGGGTCAGTGGTGGTAATGTACATGGTGCAGGGGTCAGTGGTGTGTGATGTACATAGTGCAGGGGTCAGAATAATACACAGCCCAGCACCGCCTGTGGTTCATTTCACCACCACCCTATACATAGCACAGCAATGCCACCCATGTACACACACATTGCATGCAACATGCACAATCAAACACTTACCTCTCTGGTGGTATCTTCAGTTCCCTGTGTCTTCGCTCTGCCTGGGGGTGGCATTGATGTTTATTTCTACCCTGAGGGTAGCTCACCCCCTCTCATTTTAATTTGCTCATGCACAGTTCCCTTCTCTTCCGGCAGTCGGTAAAAAAAGGGGTGCAGCATACATGGCTCAGAGAAGTGACATCACACTGGGCTTGGTTTACATCCGGAATAGAATTCCCAGAGAGGGATTAATTCCTGTAATCAACCAAAATCCAGAGCTAAATTCCAGTATTGCCCGGTCAGTTCCAGAAACGTCATAAGTATGGAGATTGGTCACACCATGTAGTCCCCTCCTCCATGTTGGCTGGTGTCATGCCTGTATACAGCATATTCTATCTACCTATCATGACAGTGCGAGGCCCTGCCACTGTGTAAGTATAGGGAAAAGCAACATGGAGCGCACTAGTGCGGAGTGTGGGGCTCCCGTGTCTCTGAATGGAGAAAAGTGGACATTCTGTTTTCTCCAGGTTTTGTAAGGAGGTGGGTAATGTAGTGAAGTGGTCCTGGATCTGGGTCTGGAGCTTGAAGGCTTCAGAGTGTCTTGGGTGGGATGAAGCCTTCAATCCAGTGTCCGGGTCTTACTGGAGATTTGCAGGTGTGCTCACTCGTTATAAGCAGGGAGTTGGCCATAATTGAGGGCCCCATCAGGAGATGGCTGTGTGCTCCTCCTAGGAGGAGCAGTAGGTGCACTCCCATTAGGAGAGTTGATCCACTCTAGAGACTGCACTTCATGTTGGAGAAATTCCTTCCCCCGCAGGGCTGAGAAAGTCAGGACAGCTGGGCAAGTCTGGAAGAGGTGACCAGAGGACAGAGGGAGTCTGTGAGTCTCATAGAAAAGAGAGAGCCTGGGGTGTTAGGAGAGGCCAGGAGTAGGCCTGTGCGGCAGGACCTGCAATCTACAAGGCTGAGCGAGGCAGGAGAGTTCAGAGAGCCGAGGCTGAGGGGCCAGAGCAGCAATGCTGCTGAAAAGAGAGCCAGGTGGCTTTGCATTTTCTGTTCACTGTTTTCCTGTTGGAAGCTGACACCACAGACTGGATGACCCACTAAGAAACCCAAAACCACCAAGCTCAACATCCTCACATCACTCTGTCTGTCTGTTTGTCTATCTATCTATCTGATTATCTCTGCCCCTCCCCCACAGTTCCTTCATGATCGGAGTCTCCTGCAGAGGATGATAGAATGGTCTCTTCAGTTCCCATACGCCACCCCGATCTGGTTTGGGAATTTGGTTGTGTATCTGAACATCACTCACCCGGAGTACGCCCGCACCTTACTCAACCGGACAGGTAATAAAGGATAATCTATATGAAGTGGTATATGTGGTGGGGGGGAGGGGTGTGAATAGGTTATATACTCCAGAGGGGTGGGGAAGGGTGACCTACTCCAGTATGGGGGGGGAGGGGTGAATAGGTGACATACTCCGAGGGTGGGGGAAGGGATAGGTGTCATATGTGAGAGATGACATCATTAGGGGGGCTAGGGAGGAGGTGGAATCCTTAAAGGTAGAGCTACAAAGGGATGAAGCTAAGGGGAAAATAATACTGGGAGTATGCTATAGGCCCCCTAACCTGAGGGAGGAAGTGGAGACAGATCTCCTATCACAATTTGGATTAGCAGCAAGGATTGGAAGTGTTATCAGAATGGGCGATTTTAATTATCCAGGCATAAACTGGGCGGAGGGAACCGCGCATTCGTCTAAGGCTCGCCAGTTCCTAAATGTCTTGAAGGACAATTTTATGGGTCAGATGGTAGGTGCACTAACTAGAAATAAAGCGTTACTGGATCTACTGATTACCAACAATACAGACCTGATCACGGAGGTGGAAATACGGGGCAATTTAGGTAACAGCGATCACAAGTCAATTGGCTTCAGTATAAATCACACAAATAGGAAACATAAAGGGAATACAAAGACACTGAATTTCAAAAGAGCCAACTTCCCTAAACTACGAACCTTGCTAGAAGGCATAAATTGGTATAAAATCTTAGGAACAAAGAACACAGAGGGGAGATGGGTTTGCTTTAAGAGCATATTAAATAAGGGCATTAGCCAATGTATCCCATTGGGTAATAAATTTAAAAGAGCAAACAAAAGTCCTGGATGGCTTAACTCCAGTGTAAAAATGCATATAAAAGCAAAGGAGAAGGCCTTCAAAAAATACAAGGTTGAGGGATCATCATCAGCATTCAGACTTTATAAAGAATGCAACAAGACATGTAAGGGTGTAATAAGGACAGCTAAGATAAAACATGAAATACACATAGCGGAGGAAAGCAAAAAAAATCCCAAGAAATTCTTTAAGTATGTAAACAGTAAAAAAGGGAGGAAAGACCATATTGCCCCCATAAAGAATGAGAAAGGACATCTGATTACAAAGGACGGGGAGATGGCGAAGGTTTTGAATTTATTCTTCTCCTCAGTCTTCACTAGGGAATCGGGGGCTTCAGTAACCAAAACTGCATTGTTTATCCTCATGACACATCACAGGAAGCACCTCCATGGTTTTAAATTAAAATTAGACTTGAGAAACTTAACATTAATAAATCCCCGGGACCAGATGGCTTGCACCCAAGGGTACTTAGGGAACTCAGTAATAAGTAGTAGTAAATAAGGTAATTGCAAGACCATTGTTCCTAATTTTTACTGACAGTCTACTGACTGGAATGGTACCAGCTGATTGGAGAAAAGCCAATGTAGCACCAATATTTAAAAAGGGCTCAAAATACATCTCTGGGAATAACAGACCAGTTAGCCCTAACATCAATAGTATGTAAACTCTTGGAGGGGATGATAAGGGACTATATACAAGATTTTAGTAATGAGAACGGTATCATTAGCAGTAATCAGCATGGATTCATGAAGAATCGTTCTTGCCAAACCAATCTATTATCCTTCTATGAGGAGGTGAGTTGCCATCTAGATAAAGGAAGGCCCATAGACGTGGAGTATCTGGATTTTGCAAAAGCATTTGACACAGTTCCCCATAAACGTTTACTGTGCAAAATAAGGTGAGTACATGGATTGAAAACTGGCTACAAGGGAGAGTTCAGAGGGTGGTGATAAATGGGGTGTACTCGGAATGGTCAGGGGTGGGTAGTGGGGTCCCCCAGGGTTCTGTGCTGGGACCAATCCTATTTAATTTGTTCATAAACGACCTGGAGGATGGGATAAGCAGTTCAATCTCTGTATTTGCAGACGATACTAAGCTAAGCAGGGCAATAACTTCTCCGCAGGATGTGGAAACCTTGCAAAAAGACCTGAACAAATTAATGGGGTGGGCGACTACATGGCAAATGAGGTTCAATGTAGAAAAATGTAAAATAATGCATTTAGGTGGCAAAAATATGAATGCAATTTATACACTTGGGGGAGAATCTCCGGGGGAATCTAGGATGGAAAAGGACCTGGGGGTCCTAGTAGATGATAGGCTCAGCAATGGCATGCAATGCCAAGCTGCTGCTAATAAAGCAAACAGAATATTGGCATGCATTAAAAAGGGGATCAACTCCAGAGATAAAAAGATAATTCTCCCGCTCTACAAGACTCTGGTCCAGCCGCACCTAGAGTATGCTGTCCAGTTCTGGGCACCAGTCCTCAGGAAGGATGTACTGGAAATGGAGCGAGTACAAAGAAGGGCAACAAAGCTAATAAAGGGTCTGGAGGATATTAGTTATGAGGAAAGGTTGCGAGCACTGAACTTATTCTCTCTGGAGAAGAGACGCTTGAGAGGGGATATGATTTCAATATACAAATACCATACTGGTGAGCCCACAATAGGGATAAAACTTTTTTCGCGGAAGGGAGTTAAACAAGACTTGTGGCCACTCATTAAAATTAGAAGAAAAGAGGTTTAACCTTAAATTACGTAGAGGGTTCTTTACTGTAAGAGCGGCAAGGATGTGGAATTCCCTTCCACAGGCGGTGGTCTCAGCGGGGGGGCATCAATAGTTTCAAGAAACTATTAGATAAGCACCTGAAGGACCGCAATATACAGGGATATACAATGTAATACTGACATAATCACACACATAGGTTGGACTTGATGGACTTGTGTCTTTTTTCGACCTCCCCTACTATGTTACTGTGTATATACAGTGTAGGGGGAAGGAAAGAAGAGGTGACATACTTCAGGGACTTGGGGGTCAGCACTGGGGACTTCAGTTCCATCACCAAATCTTCCTACATGAGACATAGATTGTTCTCTTTATTCCAGATCCCAAGGACAACGTGATCTATCAATACTTCATTCCTTGGATTGGTAAGTGGGCTTCTATGTTTCCTGCAATGGTCTTTGTAGACACATTACTTTCAAGGCCACTTCACCCTTAGTAGACATGCCCCTTTCCTGACCTGCTACCGCTTAGTGGACAAGCCTCTTTCCAGACCGTTATCCCCTTTTTATGTATCCACCTTCTAGGCCACCTCCCCCTTAGTAGACAAACTCCCCTTTCCAAAGGCCACCTTCCTATAGCATACACACCCCTTTCCTAGGCTTCCTCCCCATAGTAAAAATGCTCCTTTCCAAAGGCACCTCCCCTGAGAGGACACACACCTCTTTCCAGGCCTCTCTTCTGTAGTAGACACACCCCTTTCCAGGCCCTTTCTCCTGGTAATAGGCGGAGACTGTCCTCTATGCTCTCCCAGATGATGAAAGTAGATGAAATTTATGGTGGAGATGGAAACCTTTGTTAGGAATGATGGTGAATTCTTCAATCCTTGGGCCTCACCCTGATCACACAACTTCAATATTGTTTACTGACATTCACAGCACACGTCTCCCCTGAGCCGTCCATTAACAAGACACATCTTCCCTCAGCCGTCCATTCAGAGGACACATCTTTCCTGAGCTGTCCATTCAGAGGACTCGTCTTTCCTGAGCCGTCCATTCAGAGGACTCGTCTTTCCTGAGCTGTCCATTCAGAGGACACGTCTTTCCTGAGCCGTGCATTCAGAGGACACGTCTTTCCTGAGCCGTCCGTTCAGAGGACACGTCTTTCCTGAGCCGTCCATTCAGAGGACACGTCTTTCCTGAGCCGTCCATTCAGAGGACACGTCTTTCCTGAGCCGTCCATTCAGAGGACACGTCTTTCCTGAGCCGTCCATTTAGAGGACACGTCTTTCCTGAGCTGTCCATTTAGAGGACACGTCTTTCCTGAGCCATCCATTCAGAGGACACGTCTTTCCTGAGCCGTCCATTCAGAGGACACGTCTTTCCTGAGCCGTCCATTCAGAGAACATGTCTTTCCTGAGCCGTCCATTCAGAGGACACGTCTTTCCTGAGCCATCCATTCAGAGGACACGTCTTTCCTGAGCCGTCCATTCAGAGGAAACGTCTTTCCTGAGCCGTCCAGAGGACACGTCTTTCCCGAGCCGTCCATTCAGAGGACGCGTCTTCTCGAGCCGTCCATTCAGGGGACGCATGTTCCCTGAACCGTCCATTCAGAGGACGCGTGTTCCCCTTGCCATCCATTCAGAGGATGCGCATTCCCCTTGCCGTTCATTCAGAGGACGCGTATTCCCTGAGCCGTCCATTCAGAGGACGCGTGTTCCCTTTGCCGTCCATTCAGAGGATGCGTGTTCCCCTTGCCGTTCATTCAGAGGATGCGTGTTCCCCGAGCTGTCCATTCAGAGAACGTGTTCCCCGAGCCGTCCATTCAGAGGACGCGTGTTTCCCGAGCCATCCATTTAGAAGACGCGTGTTTCCCGAGCCGTCCATTTATAGGACGCGTCTTCCCCGAGCCATCCATTCAGAGGACGCGTCTTCCCCGAGCCGTCCATTCAGAGGACGCGTCTTCCCCGATCTGTCCATTCAGAGGACGCATCTTCCCCGAGCCGTCCATTCAGAGGACACGTCTTTCCTGAGCTGTCCATTCAGAGGACACGTCTTTCCTGAGCCGTCCATTCAGAGGACACGTCTTTCCTGAGCCGTCCATTCAGAGGACACGTCTTTCCTGAGCCGTCCATTCAGAGGACACGTCTTTCCTGAGCCGTCCATTCAGAGGACACGTCTTTCCTGAGCCGTCCATTCAGAGGACACGTCTTTCCTGAGCCGTCCATTCAGAGGACACGTCTTTCCTGAGCCGTCCATTCAGGACACGCCTTTCCTGAGCTGTCCAGAGGACACGCCTTTCCTGAGCTGTCCATTCAGGGGACGCGTGTTCCCCGAGCCGTCTATTCAGGGGACGCATGTTCCCTGAGCCGTCCATTCAGAGGATGTCCAGTCATGTGGAATCTTCTTCCCCGGCTGTTGAAAAATGTTTTCCATCTGAAAAATCCAGAGAGAAAGTTGGCCATACACACAGAGAAGGTGGATGGAGGAACTCCCCCACCGGACAGTGACACCCGCCGTTGTACGAATACACCGATCAGCAGCTGCAGCCAATTGCAGGATGCTGACCATCTTCTCATTAGACATGATCCAAGAGAGCTTGGATTTTGTGGCTGCGATATCAACCACCAAACACTTCCAGGCCTTTGCCACAATTTTGCAGCTAAAATTACGAGTGTCTGTGAGTGTCTAGTGATGTCATCTGTAGGCGTGTTCATAAGAACTGAGCACCCAATCTTTTGGATATTGATCGTGGTGACCGACCGGAGCAGGAATTCTCTGATTTTGGGACCAAGTATGAAGCATAGTGCCCACATCCTCTGAATTTTCGAGGGGAGGTCTCAGGATACTATTGGCAAGTTTAGTGGGTACCAATGAGAGAGGACTTATTTGGCTTTCACACATTCATACCTCTGTGTATCCTGGTGGTCCAGGAGTGACCTTCATTTTCCTCAATCTCCGAACTTATGTCTGCCTCCAGGGCAGGTCTGTGGGGGCAGCTTGGTAAAGATTGCCCAGAGTCTCCAATATAATATTGAAATACCAGCCCACTGAGTCATTGCCCACATACATTGATTTTCAAAGACTGTTCTCCTGGTAATCTCGGCCGTTCCTAGTATAGAGAAAATTAAAAATTTGTCCTATACAGAACGTTTCAGAGAAGGGGTATTCTGAGGGTTTGGAGGACGTAATCTGGGTGTAAAATGCCCTGTGGTCAAGGAAGTGACTGGTGCAGTATAGCCCCTTATCTATCCGCCACTGATATTACTGGGGGGTGGTAGCCAGGTGGGAATGCTGGGTCGCTGAATGATGGGGCCACTGGAGTATGTGCAGATTTAAGAGCCATCGATTTACGAAAGGTGTCCCACCGCCTGCTTTCTGAAGGTCTAATGATCGCAGCGTTCCCCTCCTATGTCCTCCACCATCCCATTTAGATCTCAATAGAGAAAGGGGGCCAATTGTACTTCTAATCTGGTCTGATGCCTGCCTATGAGGGACAAATCCCACCTGCCAATGTAGATGTAGGGATCTATTGCAATTGATTCATAGAAATGGTGTGTAATTGGCGACATGACTTGAGGCCTTGTTGGGTTGGGAGATCATGTAAATGTGGGTCTTGTTAGAGATCGTGTCCCGAGCAAGCCCTAAAGAATTTCTACTAAATGAAAAGTAAATAGCAGCAGTCGCCCTTAGGGGGGGTGTCGGTATTTACTTTTCTTTTGGATACACAGGGTATACGTTTGCTCCCCTTTTCCTCTAAACTTCTTGAAACCAAACTCCTTGGTTTACAACCAACTGAGTGACCACCTCATTAACAATAACCTTCTTGATCCCCTTCAATCTGGATTTCGCCATCAACACTCCACAGCAGAGGCGGCTCTCTAATTAGGCAAATTAGGCGGTCGCCTAAGGCCTCGCACTCACAGGGGCCTCGCGGCCGCCTAATTTGCCTGTTCTCAATCACTGAAGTTGACACCGGCGGCTCCGCCTACCCCCACTGGGACTCTGTGGCTTAGGAGCTGACAGACAAATCAGATACTGCCCGTAGCCTGAGGAATAGCGGCCTCATCACGGAGCGTCCCAGTCCGTGGGGCCTCATGTGTAAGTTTTGCCTAAGGCCTCACAAAGCCTAGAGCCGCCTCTGCTCCACAGGAACTGCTCTTTTAAAACTCACAAATGACCTACTAACTGCAAAAACCAACAGACACTATTCTGTACTCCTACTTCTGGACCTTTCAGCTGCCTTTGACACGGTTGACCACCCCCTCCCCCTCAAAAAA
The DNA here is from genome assembly GCA_037952835.1 of Lithobates septentrionalis. Taxonomy (NCBI): domain Eukaryota; kingdom Metazoa; phylum Chordata; class Amphibia; order Anura; family Ranidae; genus Lithobates; species Lithobates septentrionalis. The sequence continues at coordinate 24,877 of JBBDGP010004169.1, forward strand.
CGTTACTCCCTCGGTCTCCGTGACTGTGCTCTTCAGTGGCTCTCATCCTACCTATCCCAACACACCTTCAGTGTCACTTACAATTCTACTTCCTCCTCTCCTCTTCCCTTCTCCGTCGGGGTCCCCCAAGGTTCTGTTCTTGGACCTCTTTTATTTTCAATCTACACCTCTTCCCTGGGTCAGTTGATAGCCTCTCACGGCTTTCAATACCATTTCTACGCTGACGACAAACAAATCTATCTCTCCACCCCTCAACTCACCCCATCAGTCTCCTCACGCATCACTAACTTACTAACCGACATATCTGTATGGATGTCACACCACTTCCTCAAACTCAACTTGTCCAAAACCGAACTTATAATATTTCCTCCCCCACGTGCCTCTTCCCCCGACTTCTCTGTCAAGAGCAATGGCACAACCATCCACCCGTCCCCACATGTCAGGGTGCTAGGTGTTATCCTGGATTCTGAACTCTCCTTTCGGCCCCACATCCAATCACTTTCCAAAGCTGGCCGCCTCAACCTCCGCAACATCTCTAAACTACGTCCCTTTCTAACCAATAACACCACAAAGCTCCTGATTCACTCCATGGTTATCTCTCGCCTTGACTACTGCAACTCACTCCTCATTGGCTTACCTTTAAATAGACTCCTCCCCCCTTCAGTCCATCATGAATGTTGCTGCCAGACTCATCCACCTTACAAACCGCTCAGTGTCTGCTACCCCTCTCTGCCAATCCCTCCATTGGCTGCCACTCACCCAACAAATTAAATTCAAAATACTAACAATTAGTTTCAAAGCCATCCACAACTCTGCCCCCAGCTACAGCACTAGCCTAGTCTCAATATACCAACCTAATCGCCCTCTCCGTTCCTCCCAAGACCTCCTGCTCTCTAGCTCCCTCATTACCTCCTCCCATATCCGCCTCCAGGACTTCTCCCGAGCCTCGCCCATCCTCTGGAATCCGCTATCCCAATCTGTCAGACTGTCTCTAAATTTATCCACTTTTAGGCGATTCCTGAAAACCTTCCTCTTCAGAGAAGCCTATCCTGCCTCCATCTAACAACTGCACTATTTTCTCCATTAGTTCCTCCCCCACAGCTATTACCCTTTTGTATAACTTGACCCTCCCTCCTAGATTGTAAGCTCTAACGAGCAGGACCCTCTGATTCCCCCCTGTATTGAATTGTATTGTAATTGTACTGTCTGCCCTAATGTTGTAAAGCGCTGCGTAAACTGTCGGCGCTATATAAATCCTGTATAATAATAATAATAATATACGGGAGCCCTTACCGCAGCACCACCGACTACATACAGATCGGGGCCGGCCAAGCTGAGTGCGGCGAGTTCTTTTTATGTGGACAATTTTTACTAAATGCGGTGTCAGTGGTGGGGGAATGTTCTCTAGTAAATTATGGTGAAGATGTACCGGTCGGGGGGGCTTGGAGGTTTAGATTTCCTATAAGACTTCTTCTAGTGCTTTCTGTCCATAATGTCTCTGTGGGTCTGTGACTGAGGGGATTGAGAGCCGCTGAATGGAACCTTCCAGTATTCAGGAACCTTTCTCAGGCCTGAGGAAAAGGTGTGGAATATGGGGGGGTTCGGGGTGAAGAAGCCAGCTGACCCCCCCCCCCCCCCAGTTGTGGGATAGCCATATACAGTGGGTGAGGGTTGGGGTTCCTAGCTAGCAATGCATGCCTATGTAACCCTAAAGCAATCGGCTAGAGAATAAGAGACTCTTCTCTGAAAACATTCGACTCCAGCCTACCGGACTTCTATTCTCCTTCAGTAATGTGGTCAGAGCTGGTCACCTCAGTATGTTTCTTTATAGCAAGAGGCAAACTGAATGAGCCATCCCTATACCATAGCATTGTGAGGAAAAGCTCCACCTTTATCTTTACAAAGCTGTCCTGGGATCCAGTCAGTGAATCTTCCTAGGCTGAGATTCTGCAGGGAGGAGGAAGCATTTTCTCAGTCTCCCCTCCCCCAGTGATCAGACTGTACTTTGTAACTTTGTAGAAGGAGGAGGAAGCATTTCCTCAGTCTCCCCTCCCCCAGTGATCAGACTGTACTTTGTAACTTTGTAGAAGGAGGAGGAAGCATTTCCTCAGTCTCCCCTTCCCCAGTGATCAGACTGTACATTGTAACTTTGTAGAAGGAGGAGGAAGCAATTCCCCAGTCTCCCGTTCCCCAGTGATCAGACTGTACATTGTAACTTTGTAGAAGGAGGAGGGGGCATTTCCTCAGTCTCCCCTCTCCCCAGTGATCAGACTGTACATTGTAACTTTGTAGTATGGCAAAAGGTGAGAGGTTACAGCAGGGGTTGATCTGTGTCAGACATTTATGAACACAGCCAAGAACAGCACAGGTACCAGGTCTAGGAATTGATGCTGACCCTAGATGATGCCTGAACAAACATGGTGTCATCCTTCTGAAGAGAAAAGCATATAAAGGCATTGTCAGGGGGAGTCCTGTGATCTATATACCTGGAAGTCTTAGACTGACACATTACTGATGACAAATGAGGATTTATATCTGATTTTGCTCCTCGTTGTTTCCGGCAGGCCGCGGTCTCCTGGTCTTGTCTGGACAGAAATGGTTCCACCATCGGAAGCTGCTGACCCCCGCCTTCCATTATGACGTCCTGAAGCCGTACATCCAGCTCATGTCAGACTCCACCCACATCATGCTGGTAATAATAGAGAACTCCGCCCACATCATGCTGGTAATGATGGAGACTGTGGGAGAGAATTTCCTCCTGACATTTATATTGAGTCGTATTGTCCATGTTCTTCTACTGACACAAATATTCTTCTGGTGACATCCAGTGTGAGTGGCTATCCTGAGCGCTGCATAGAGGTCGTCCACTCAGGGGAATATGAGGAGGCCAGGACCTCAGACCACACTGTCCAGTCAGGGAATATGAGGAGGCCAGGACCTCAGACCACACTGTCCAGTCAGGGAATATGAGGAGTCAAGGACTTCAGACCACACTGTGCAGATAGGAGGATATGAGGAGGCCAGGACCTCAGACCACACTGTCCAGTCGGGGGAATATGAGGAGGCCAGGACCTCAGACCACCATGTTCAGTTGGGGGAATATGAAGAGGCCAGGACCTCAGACAACACTATCCAGTCGGGGGAATATGAGGAGGCCAGGACCTCAGACCACCATGTCCAGTTGGGGGAATATGAAGAGGCCAGGACCTCAGACCACACTGTACAGTTGGGGGAATATGAGGAGGCCAGGACCTCAGACCACACTGCCCAGTCGGGGGAATATGAGGGGGCCAGAACCTCAGAACACACTGTCCAGTCAGGGGAATATGAGGAGGCCAGGACCTCAGACCACACTATCCAGTTGGGGGAATATGAGGGGGCCAGAACCTCAGAACACACTGTCCAGTCAGGGGAATATGAGGAGGCCAGGACCTCAGACCACACTATCCAGTCGGGGGAATATGAGGGGGCCAGAACCTCAGAACACACTGTCCAGTCAGGGGAATATGAGGAGGCCAGGACCTCAGAACACACTGTCCAGTCAGGGGAATATGAGGAGGCCAGGACCTCAGACCACACTGTCTAGTTGGGGGAATATGAGGAGGCCAGGACCTCAGACCACACTGTACAGTCAGGGAATATGAGGAGGCCAGGACCTCAGACCACACTGTCAAGTCAGAGGAATATGAGGAGGCCAGGACCTCAGACCACACTTCCCAGTTGGGGGATATGAGGAGGCCAGGACCTCAGACCACACTGTCCAATCAGGGCAATATGAGGAGTCCAGGACCTCAGACCACACTGTCTAGTTGGGGAAATATGAGGAGGCCAGGACCTCAGACCACACTGTCCAGTTGGGGGAATATGAGGAGGCCAGGACCTCAGACCACACTGTCCAGTTGGGGGAATATGAGGAGGCCAGGACCTCAGACCACACTGTCCACCAATGCTGGTTATGTTGCGGTGCCCAGTAATGGAAAGGTTGTGTTAGGCAGTAGATGTCTTATATACAGTACATGATGCCGTGATTGGCGGAGATTTGAAATGATAAACATTCACTTTTCATCCATCAGAACCGCTTTCAGAAAGAGGTGACCAGAGGGACATCAGTGGATATCTACCCCTATGTCAGTGCTATGACACTGGACACCATCATGAAATGTGCCTTCAGCTGCAATAACAACTGCCAGACAGACAGGTGAGAACATGAAGAAGGGGATAGAGAGGTGAGAACAGGTGTATGAAGAGGACAGTCAGATGAGAACTTGTAGAAGAGGACAGACAGATGAGAACACGTAGAAGAGGACATACTGGTGTGAAAAGTGTGGCATACATTCTAAGGATTAGTGGCCAGAACTGGACAGAATACCCCAGATGCAGCAGGACCAGAGTTTTATAAAGGGGCAGGATTATTGTATCATGTCTGGAGTAAATCTCCTTTTTATGCACGCTAATATTCTGTTGGCTTTGCTTGCTGCAGCTTGGCATTGCATGATATTGCTCAGCCTCTATTAGGACCGCCAGATTCTTTACCATCCTGGATTCCTCCAGAGGTTCTCTTCCTAGTGAGTAGTTTGTGTTTATATTTTTAGCCCCCCAATGCATTAATTTAATTTTTTTCAACATTAAACCTCATTTGCCATGTAGCCCCTAACCCACACCCCCTTATTTTATTGAGGTCTTCCTGTAAAGTTTCTATATCCTGCTGTGAAGTTATTGCCTTCCTTAGCTTTGTATCGTCAGCAAACACTGAGATTGGGCTATTTATCCCATACTCTATATCATGTATGAATAAATTAAATAGAATTGGTCTCAAGACGGAGCCTTGGGGTACCCCACTTACCACTCCAGACCAGGCTGAGTACACATTATTTATCACCACCCTTTGGACACGCCCCTGTAACAAGTGTTCTATCAAGGTACATACACTATGGTCCATGCCTACAGACCTCAGTTCGTAGATTAAGCATTTGTGGGGGACTGTATCAAATGCTTTTGGAATACCCAGTTACACCACATCCACCGGCTTTATCTACAGTAGATGGCAGTGCACTTCCTCATAGAATGCTAATAGATTGGTTTGGCAAGAACGACTTTTCATAAACCCATGCTGATTACTACTAATGATACTGTTTTCATCCATTAATTCTTGGATTTAATCCCTTATCCCCTCCAATAGTCTACATACTATCGATGTTAGACTGACTGGTCTGTAGTTTCCAGGAATATATCTCGGCCCTTCTTTGAATACTGGAATATTGGTACCAGCTTTTCGCCAATCAGCCGGTACCATTCCTGTCAGTATGCTGCCCATAAAGATTAGTAATTCCTGTCCTCAAGAGCTAACAATCTAAGGAGAGGAGCCAACCAACTCACAGGTATTTTCTTCTCATTTCTTTCTTGTAGAGATAATCCGTACACTCAGGCAGTCCTGACACTCACCTACCTGGTGAACGAGCGGCTCTGCTATTTCCCGTATCACAGCAACCTGATCTTTAATCTCAGCAAAGACGGAAAACGTTTTCACAAGGCGTCTAAGATCACCCATCAGTTCACAGGTAACCCTGAGCTGATCAGCGACCTCCTTGCATAGCGATTTGTGTATTAATGGATTGGCCCCTGTGCTGCTCCTATGTATTGTATGGGATAGACCTCCCTGAATTTTAGATACGTGTATGGCCCATTCCTACATGTCTGACCATACTCAACATTCTGGATCACATGATGAGTGATGGGGAGTCTACATCCCACCTCCACCATTTCTCAGCAGAGAGTGGTGGGTCGTTGCCTCTCTATACACCGCAACAAATGAGGATTGGAGGAGAAAGCACAAAGATCTCGTCTTTTCAGAGTTCAGTGGCATGAAATCGTGCAGAGTGTGGTAATTGGTGGGTATGGTGGAAGGTCAGTGTCCCTACAGAACATGGCTCATTGGAACACGCCTATTCATATCTTCCAGCAGTATGTAATAGTGAACATGCGTCTTTGACTGCTGGTCCCGGTCGTGGGTGAGGCCGACTCGCCTGGTGCACATGCAGCTTTTTGTTCTCCCTCACTCTTCTGCTTTCCCCGGACTCTCCGGTGTTTGCACTCACTAATGCCCAGGACCAGGAGGGGTCACGTTCATGTGACATCAACATTATGGTGTTACCCCCACTTAGAAGTGAGCCATACACCCCGGTATCTCTGTATGATAACCTGAAGCTGTATACAGGTGCCTCCTGCTCCCAGGATATGCACACCTGCTCAGGATATGACATTTTAAAGGAGACACCACAGAGCAGTGACCCATTCCCCCAGTCCAGCTTGACTCTGCCACCCATCTCCCAGTGACAGAGCGGGAATTGTCGCACCCCATGCACACCCATAATTAACTCTTCACTCTCCTTTACTGTACAGCTAGGTCCCTAAGGTCTCCGCCACGTGGGTCCAGTCCCGGTTTCTGGGGCATTTCTTCATTTCCTGAAACATAACAGGAAGTGAGGAGAAGTCTCCAAAGGGACACCAACCGCAAAACAAACTGACAGGGTTTAATCCTACTCTGTCTGAAGCTTACCTTAGCATGGACCTTTTTATCTGGAAGCCTTTTTCTTACGTAGAACTGAATTCCGATGTTATAGGGCAGCAAACACACAATTCATGTTTTGTAGAACAAGAGTTCTCCAGTTCTGCCTATCTTTGGGATCTTGTTACTGGGACATGAGATGGGTTTCCTGAGGTGAGCCCAGTACCTCCCCGCCCAGCATTTTGCGTCTAGGCAAGCAGCCAGAGGAGATGAAAGGCATCCTGGTCTCTGCTGCTACATTGTCTTCAGTACTTTAGAGCTTAAAATATAAATATATAAAATATTCAGAAGAGACTAGCGCACCCTGGAGTTGGCATCAGATCTATGTTGGCTCACAGACCTACGCTGGCTTCATTCACATAAGTCAGCTGAAGCCCGAAGGAAGGGCTGAGTATGAATAAATGTCCTTATCAGATTAAATAAGTAGCAGCACAGCAGAGGAAACCAGACATGAACAGAGAGCAGCACTGACATCTCCCACAACTCTGGTGTCTGTGATGAACTTCAGATGCAGATCACACCATTAGTTTTTATCGAAATCTCATCAGTTTGTGTATTTTACTAAGTTTTAAGTCACATGCACTTATACATAAGTATACAAATAAGTAGATTAGGAAGGGTTTGCGGTGGAAATTCAGAAAGTGTTTAGGAACCAGGATGGTAAAGAATTTAGGGTCAAGGATCAGGAAGGGTTTAGGGTCCAGGATGGTAAAGATTTTAGGGTCAAGGATTAGGACAGTTTAAGGCTGAATATAGTCAAGGGTTTAGTGACGAAAATTGGGAATAGTTTGGGGCAAAGATCAGGAAGGGTTTTAGGCTAAGGAAGAAGTTCAAAGGATCAGGGATCAGAAAGGGTTTAGGGCTGAGGATGGTGAAGGATTTGGGCCAGAGGATAGGAAATGGTTTTAAAGCCATGAATTGGAAAGGGTGTGGTGTCAAGGTCTGGAAACTGTTTAGGACTGAGGGTGGTGAAGGGATTAGGGATGGAGGTTGATTAGGATGGGTCGAGCGTTGAGGATTGGTAAGGCCTTAGGGTCGAAGAGCAGGAAGATTTTAGGGTCATGGACCAGGAAGGGTTTGGGGTCATGGATTATAGAGGGTTCAGGTCTGAGAATGATGAAAAGTTTAGGGTTGGGGATTGGGAATAGTATGGGCTACAGGATGGTGAAGGATTTATGGGCGAGAATCAAGAAGGGTTTAGGGTCGAGGGTCAGGAAAGGTTTGAGGCTGAAAGGGTTTAGGAGCTGGAAGGTTTGCGGATTGGTAAACATTTTAGGGTGTTTAGGGTACGGGATCGGGAAGGTTTAGTGTTGAGGATTGGGAAAAGTTTAGAACTGAGGAGATGAAATGTTTGAGGGATGTAGATTGTGACGTTTTAGCATCATGGAATGAGAATGGTTCAGGGTCACAGATTGGGGAGAGTTTACAGTAGAGGATTGGGAAGGCTTAGGGGTAGAGGGCTGAGGGTCAGGAAGGGCTTATGCCGCGTACACACGAGCGGACTTTACGGCGGACTTTGCCCGGCGGACTTTTCGACGTACTTTCCGACAGACTTTCTGAATAAACGGACTTGCCTACACACAATCCACCAAAGTCCGTCGAATTCGTACGTGATGACGTACGACTGGACTAAAACAAGGAAGTTCATAGCCAGTAGCCAATAGCTGCCCTAGCGTGGCTTTTTGTCCGTCGAACTAGCATACAGACGGCGGACTTTTCGACCGGACTCGATTTCAACGGATAAATTTTAAACAAGTTTCAAATCTAAGTCCGTCCAACTTTTGAGAAAACAAAGTCCGCTGGAGCCCACACACATCGAATTGTCCGACGAAATCCAGTCCGCCGGGCAAAGTCCGCCGTAAAGTCCGCTCGTGTGTACGCGGCATTAGGATCGAAGAAAAAGATGAGTTTAAGAGCGAAGATCAGGAATAGAGGGTATAAATCCTATTTTTCAAACTGGGATTTATGCTGCTACCATATTGGTTCTTGGACTCAGAAACTTGAGGGTGACAAATTAGGGTGTGTATGGCAAAAATTATGCTGCTACGCATTATTATTCACAAATAGCCAGAAATCAACAAAACCAATCAAAATGCAGCCTTCTTTTATAAAAATTTAGTCAAGCTAAAGCTGATTGGTTGCTATGGGTTACCATCCTTTGGTAATACATATACCTATGAGCCCTGACCTCATCTCTGTGTTCCTTCCTGATACAAATGTTCTGTCTTTAGACATGGTGATAAAACAAAGAAAGGAAAGTCTCCAGAATGAGGAGGAACTGGAAAAGATTCAGCAGAAGAGACACCTGGATTTCCTGGACATCCTTCTGTGTGCTCGTGCAAGTAGTCTACAACAAGCTTTCTTTGTTCCTGACTCTCCGCTCCAGGATACACTCTAAAGGGTTCTCCGCTGTCTCATCTCTCTTCTACAACTTCTTCCTCCTTTCCTGTAGTGAAGTACATCATGGAAATGGATGCAAAGTAGAACTTGCTGGCAGGAAGGCTTCTTATTGTACAAGGGACACTGCCTGGTGTCTTCTCTGTATTGTAAATTAAAGCTGGCCATAGATGGATTGAATTTCAGCTGGTTCAGCAGTGTCCTTCATATTGTAAACTAAGGCACACCTGCACTGCTCAGTGTGGACTCTTGGCATGCCATGGTGCCAGAATGGATTCATTGCTTTGTACATGTACCCAGAGGTAGCCCGAGCAAAGATGTCAGTGCCAGTGGAGGAACTGTAGTGGAGGGAAGTATAGTGGACTTTTGTTCCCCTTTAGAGTCTAGTACCAAGCCCCATGAACCACTTCCCACAGCACCATTATTAACTGCCATCATTAACCAGGGAATAATCGTAATGGTCAGGGGTGGGTAGTGGGGTCCCCCAGGGTTCTGTGCTGGGACTAATCCTATTTAATTTGTTCATAAACGACCTGGAGGATGGGATAAACAGCTCAATCCCTGTATTTGTGGACGGTACTAAGCTAAGCAGGGCAATAACTTCTCCGCAGGATGTGGAAACCTTGCAAGAAGATCTGAACAAATGAATGGGGTGGGCAACTACATGGCAAATGAGGTTCAATGTAGAAAAATTTCAAATAATGCATTTGGGTGGCAAAAATATGAATGCAATCTATAGACTGGGGGGAGAACCTCTGGGGGAATCTAGGATGGAAAAGGACCTGGGGGTCCTAGTAGATGATAGGCTCAGCAATGGCATGCAATGCCAAGCTGCTGCTAACAAAGCAAACAGAATATTGGCATTAAAAAGGGGATCAACTCCAGAGATAAAACAATAATTCTGCCACTCTACAAGACTCTGGTCCGGCCGCACCTGGAGTATGCTGTCCAGTTCTGGGCACCAGTCCTCAGGAAGGATGTACTGGAAATGGAGCGAGTACAAAGAAGGGCAACAAAGCTAATAAAGGGTCTGGAGGATCTTAGTTATGAGGAAAGGTTGCGAGCACTGAACTTATTCTCTCTGGAGAAGAGACGCTTGGGAGGGGATATGATTTCAATTTACAAATATCGTACTGGTGACCCCACAATAGGGATAAAACTTTTTTGCGGAAGGGAGTTTAACAAGACTCGTGGCCACTCGTTAAAATTAGAAGAAAAGAGATTTAACCTTAAACTACGTAGAGGGCTCTTTACTGTAAGAGCGACAAGGATGTGGAATTCCCTTCCACAGGTGGTGGTCTCAGCGGGGGGCATGGATAGTTTCAAAAAACTATTAAATAAGCACCTGAACAACCGCAACATACAGGGATATACAATGTAATACTGACATATAATCACACACATAGGATGGACTTGTGTCTTTTTTCAACCTCACCTACTATGTAACTAGGTAACCTGCTTCCACCATCTTGGATCACATTTTTAAAGCATAACTGAACCTAAGAGCAAAAAATTTAATACATTTCAGCTCACCAGTCTATTTAGATGTGGTGGCTGTGTTTGTTTTCTTAGGCTAAGAACACCTTCAGCAAGTACAAGAAATACCTGTTGATCCTGCCAGAAACAGAGTGTTCTTGTCAGTTCCTGCGAGCTGACTTTGAGGCATAAAAAAATCTTATCTTTCTTGTGTAAACTACTAATATCATCAACCCCCATGCAGTAAAGATGATCAAAGGTAAATGCAGCCTGGGTGACAATTTAAATTCTGTAATCATCCGACTTTTCCCAGATATCTTTCTTTTATGGCTTTCTATATACTCTTATTTCTGCTAGCCCTTCCCCCACCTCTCTTATGTCTCCCTTCCATCTATCCTCCACCTGTATGAGGAGCCATCGGTTCCATGTGCACTACAACAGTTACCCCAGATGTTGTCAAGATAACATGTTTGCTCAATTATTGGTACCGATAATATTTGTGTTTACATCAAGGAGTAATAAAGGTTAGGTGACCTACACAAAGGGTTCTAGAGATTAGGTGATTTACACAAAGGGTACTAGAGATTAGGACACCCTCACAAGGGATACTAGAGATTAGGTGACCCACACAAAGGGTGCTAGAGATTAGGTGACCCACACAAGGTATCCTAGACACTGGGTGACCCACACAATAGGTATTAAAGGTTAGGTGACCCACATCAAGGATACTAGAGATAAGGTGACCCGCACCATGGTTACTAGAGATTAGGTGACCCACACAAGGGATACTAGGAATTAGGTGACACACACAAGGGATACTAGAGATTAGGTGACCCACATAAGGGATACTAGAGTTTAGGTGACCCACACAAGGGGTACTAGAAATTAGGTGACCACACAAGGGATAATAGAGATTAGGTGACCCACACAAGTGATAGTAGAGGTTAGGTGACCCACAAAAGAAATACTAGAGACTAGGTGACCTACACAAGGGATACTAGAGATTAGGTCACCCACACAAAGGGTGCTAGAGATTAGGTCACCCACTTAAAGCATACTAGAGATTAGGTGACCCACACAAGGGATACTAGAGATTAGGTGACCCACACAAAGGGTGCTAGAGATTAGGTGACCCACTTAAAGCATACTAGAGATTAGGTGACCCACACAAGGGATACTAGGAATTAGGTGACTGACACAAGGGATACTAGAGATTAGGTGACCCACACAAGGGGTACTAGAGATTAGGTGACCCACACAAGGGGTACTAGAGATTAGGTGACCTACACAAGCGATATGAGAGTTTAGGTGACCCACACAAGCCATAGTAGAGGTTAGGTGACCCACAAAAGATGTACTAGAGACTAGTTGTTAGGTTAGGTGGCCTACACAAAAGGTATACTAGAGACTAGGTGACCTACACAAGGGGTACTAGAGATTAGGTCACCCACTCAAGGAATACTAGAGATTAGGTCACCCACACAAAGGGTGCTAGAGATTAGGTGACCCACTTAAAGCATACTAGAGTTTAGGTGACCCACACAAGGGATACCAGGAATTAGGTGACCGACACAAGGGATACTAGAGATAAGGTGGCCTACACAAAGGATACTAGAGATTAGCTGATCTACACAAAGAGTACTAGAGATTAGGCGGCCACACAAGGAATACTAGAGATTAGTTTACCCACATAAGGTGTACTAGAGATTAGCTAACCTACAGAAGGGGTACTAAAGATTAGGTTACCCACACAAGTGTAGCCGGATATTCAATGTTTTAGAATGCATCTGGCTGCTATCCCTCCCTAAATTGTTATGCTGTTGCCAAATATTCTCCCCGCCAACTGGGGGAGATCCAAACTACCCTAAGCCTACAGACTCTAATACCAAACTCTTGGGGTACTGGGAGATGTAGTCCAAGGCAATGGCCATGTTATAGGGCAACAACTACTCTGAACTACAATTCAGATGGCCTGTGCAGCAGTAGGAGCCAGGGGATGCCTTTTATATTCTCTGCCACCCGGGAAAAGCCCTCTCTCTTGGCGCTATAGGAGTCGAGCAGTGCAGACTTGGTGGAGTGAGCAGACCTGTGTGGAGGCTGAAATTGACTGGGTTCAGAATGTTCTTGTGCAACCCACTAATTGGGGTGGTTACCATGAAGTCGCTAAATTCTCCACATGAACTGTTCTACCTGCAGCCTAGAGACCTTTTGATCCTCGAGACGAGCTGAACTGCTGAACAAATCACCACTACCATAGACACCATTTCAAGGTCTGCCTGTGATGGGAGACTCAAGAAGAAGACTACAGCATCCCCCGAGAAGATGGTGAGCTGGCCCACCTGCACTTAACATCTACTATACCGCTGAGAGCTGAATATTGACTACTTTCCCACTCTCTTGTATTTTTAAATCAGAAAAGTTTCATTGAACAATCGTTTAAACAACACTCCACTCTCTTGTATAATCAGATCCTTACTGCTGTTGTCCTTATTACTTGACTTCGCCTCACACATTGCAATCATAGGGCGCAGTTTTAATACAATTCGCTAAGCATTCTTCTGGTTAACGAGTGTTGGCACAGCATAGTGAAAGGAGAGTGATACTACATCTTTACTGCCTGCAGGATACAACCACCAACCTTGGTGCACCAACATTCATCTACAGGGCCCCAACGTTAGCTGGTGAAGATCTATCTTAGAGACTGCCCCTCTTGCTCAGGTTATATTCCCCCATTCTAGGTTGTTCATATCCTGACTGAAGTTCCCCTAACCAGTCTAGGCCTAGCACTTCCACCATACGGACACACAAGCAATATAGTCCTATTTTTTTGCTATCAAATCTGCCCCTTCTTTTTGCCTGTTGGGTGCTCAGGGTGGTATTACTACTGTTTATGCTGATTTGGGCTATCACATCAAATATGTTGTCTTTTCTTGTTAGGATGAGAACGGTCAGGGTCTGTCTGATGAGGACCTGCGAGCTGAAGTTGACACTTTCATGTTTGAAGGACACGACACAACAGCCAGTGGCATCTCCTGGATCTTGTACTGTATGGCCCAATATCCAGAACACCAGCAGAAGTGCCGGGAGGAGATCCGGGAGGTCCTGGGGGATCGAGACACCATGGGATGGTGAGTAAGCAGCAATTTCTGATGACTGAACTGCAGAAGCTCAGAATGAAGTATGGATGGGTGGGTGAGCGTTGTTCAGATGTTTTGATGCAGGTGATCCCCTCACCTGTTGTGTCTGGGAAGACAGCAGACTGTTCTCCTCTGGCACACATACAACCTACATCCCAATCCTTGTGCTGGTAATATTCCCCAGGATGAAATCTCTCCTGTGTCCTCTGACCATGAGCCCGGCCCATTAGAGTATTGAGGATGATGTCCGCTGCATGTATGTCGGGATATTTCCTTTTATAAGCTGTGGTAATAAATCTTGAAAGATTTCTCCTCCTTCGTGGAGGTTTTATGGAACTAAACTGAGCACTTAAAAAAAACCAAATTGGCCCACTGAGCATGTTAGTTGACCTTTGTCTAGCCACTTGCCGACCGCGCACTGTGGTTTTACTGCTACAGCGCAGGCCGGCCGTGCAGAATCACATATATATACATGATTTTGCATTTCAGGGTAGGGGGGCACACTTGCGTGCTCGCCCATCCGGCTGTGCTGTCACTGGCTTCAGCAAATGCAGATCATGATTTATGGCCGGGACCTGCCAATCGTTGGAGCGAGTGACAGGAGAGAGCTCTGTGTATGTAAACAACACAGAGCTCTCTTCTGACCATGTGCTGGTTTTTGTTTCCCTGCAAGGCAAGGAATAAAGACCGGCACATCCCTTAGTAAAAGCACCACACGGTAAACAGTTGACATAGTTAGGAACACATTCAACCCTTTGATTGCTCCAGATGTTAACCCCTTCTTAGCCAGGGCCATTAGTACACTGACAGTGCATATTATTAGCACTGATCACTGTATTAGAGCCCTTTCACACCGGGCCGCCCATAGCGTCGGCGGTAAAACGCCGCTATTTTTAGCGGCGTTTTACCGTCGGATTAGCGGCGCATTTCGGCCACTAGCGGGGCGCTTTTACCCCCGCTAGCGGCCGAGAAAGGGTTAAAACAGCCCGCAATGCGCCGCAATAGCGGCGTTTTGCCGGCGGTATCCCAGCGCTGCCCCATTGATTTCAAACACACCGCTCCTTCACCACTCCAAAGAAGCTGCTGGCAGGACTTTTCCTGACGTCCTGCCAGCGCAGCGCTCCGGTGTGAACGCCCTCGGTGTGAAAGGGGTCTTAGTGTCACTGGAGATGTAAGTGGCAGTTAGGCAGTTCCCACAAAGTGTCAGTTAGTGTTAGATTGTCCTCCATACTATCATAGTCCTGCTATAGGTCGCTGATCACCACCATCACTAAATTCCAGTATATATCCCATAGTCTGTAGGCGCTATAACTTTTGCGTAAACCGATCAATATACACTGATTGGGATTTTTTTTTACCAAAGACATGTAGCGTTTTGGTCTAAAGGCCTAAAGCCTTTAGACCAAAGACATTTTGGCCTAAAATTATGAAGAAATTTTATTTATTTTATTTCTTATTGGATATGTTTTATAGCACAAAGTAAAAAATATTGTTTTTTTTTTTTCAAAATGTATACTCTTTTTTTTTTTTGTTTATAGCTCAAAAAATAAAAAACGCAGAGGTGATAAAATACTACCAAAAGAAAGCTCTTTTTGTGTGAAAAAATAAAAATGTCATTTGGGCACAGTGTTGCATGACCGCGCAATTACCAGTTAAAATAGCGCAATGATGAATAGCAAAAAGTGGCCTGGTCATGAAGGGGGGGAGGGGTAAAATCATATAGAGCTGAGGTGGCTAGAAAGGGTTTGGTGCCGTACAAGTTCCTTTCATGATACCGCTATAGAATGCGTGAAATATTTTTACCCCAGAAGGCGGCGTCACGCAGGAGATGCGCAGTACATGTCAGTCTCTGTATAGTTTTTCTGGTATAACTCGATGAGTCGGTGACATTGTTCTTACTGTATGTTCAGGGAGGACCTGAATCAGCTTCATTACACCACCTTGTGCATTAAGGAGAGTTTACGTCTCTGTCCTCCGGTACCGCTCCTGGGCAGGCAACTCAACAAGCCAATCACATTCTGCGATGGACGCTCAGTGCCAGAAGGTGAGTGCCAAGAGAATGTGTGATTGGCTCCTTGTGGTGCTTCTTTCTCTGTCGCACGCCTCGGGTCCAAATCAGATTAATGATGTATTCATGAATACAGAGCTGCATTGATCTGCCCGGAGTTCAGCTTCAAAAACTGGCCTATAGGTACCTTTAACGCTGGAATTTTTTGGTTTCTGCCCCATACAATGTCTTTTCCTGCTAGAGTGGAGGGGGCTAACCTTGACGTTAATGAGGATGGGAGTGACCAGCCTCTTCCTCCAATGACAATGCTGTATGATAAACGTGTCCTTTTGTCTCTCCTTAATAGGCTGCCTGGTGTGTGTGTGTGTGGCCGGCATCCACCTCAACCCCGAATTCTGGCCAGATCCAGAGGTGACTTTTTTCTTCCTGTTTTCTCTCGCCTGAGGGGCCCCAATAACCCCCATTACTATCAGTAAGAGCTTGCTGGTGCCTGCACTGGTTCCCAGTCTCCTGACAGCTATTAGATCCCCCAAAGTGGGCGGGGGAGTATAAGCATCTACAGCCTCCTCATATCTCTTGTCTTCCAGGTGTTTGATCCATCGAGGTTCTCCTCAGAGAATTCACAACACAGACACTCCCACGCTTACCTCCCCTTCTCTGCTGGACCCAGGTGGGTAACTGGATTATTATTATTACTATACAGGATTTATGTAGCGCCAACAGGTTACGCAGCTCTTTACAACATTGGGGCAGACAGTACAAGTACAATACAATTCAATACAGGGGGGAATCAGAGGGCCCTGCTCGTTAGAGCTTACAATCTAGGAGGAAGGGTCAAGTGATACAAAAGGGTAATAGCTGTGGGGGATGAGATAATGGAGAAAATAGTGCAGTTGTTAGATGGAGGCAGGATAGGCTTCTCTGAAGAAGAAAGTTTTCAGAGATCGCCTAAAAGTGGATAAATTTGGAGACAGTCTGACAGATTGGGGTAGCGAATTCCAGAGGATGGGCGAGGCTCGGGAGAAGTCCTGGAGGCGGATATGGGAGGAGGTGATGAGGGAGCTAGAGAGCAGGAGGTCTTGGGAGGAACAAAGAGAGCGATTAGGTTGGCGTTTAGAGACTAGGCTAGTGATGTAGCTGGGGGCAGAGTTGTGGATGGCTTTGTAACTTATTGTTAGTATTTTGAATTTAATTTGTTGGCTGAGTGGCAGCCAATGGAGGGATTGGCAGAGATGGGTAGCAGACACTGTGTGGTTTGTAAAGTGGATGAGTCTGGCAGCAGAATTGATGATGGACTGAAGGGGGGATAGTCTACTTAAAGGTAAGCCAATGAGGAGGGAGTTGCAGTAGTCAAGGCGAGAGATAACCAGGGAGTGAATCTGGATAGATAGATAGATAGATAGATAGATAGATAGATAGATAGGAGGTGGCAAGCTCAGAGGTGGCAGCCCTGGATGTCACTGCTACCCCCTAACAGCCGGGAAAACAGCCCATCTAGTTGGGGTGGTGAAGGTAGTGCAGGAAGACCTAGACAGTTGGTGGTAATCAGGGATTCTATAATCAGGAGGACTAATTTCACCAGGATGGCCTCAATCAAATGGCTTGCTGTCTCCCTAGTGCCAGGGTTTGGCATGTGGTGGACCGGGTTGATAAATTACTCGGAGGGGCTTGGTATGACCCATCTGTCTTGGTCCATGTTGGAACCAATGACAGAATACATGGAAGGGGGTCTTCTGTGCTGGGGGAGAGGTTTATGGGAAGGCTGGAGGAGTATTTCATCTAAGATTGAGGGGGAGGAAGAATTAGATTATAATGAGTCAGACAGGAGTCAATCCCTATTGGAGGGTGAAATAGGGGAAGATGGGGGAGCGCTAGCGCAGGTGATAAGAAGGTTCCCATATTACAAACAACCGTTGGAAATAAAAATAAAAAATATGTAAAAATATGTGTGTAAAATGTGAAAACGTATTAAAGTGTTTGCCAGAAGTCTGCCATGCAAAATAGGTGAGTTAGAAGCTTTGGTGCATGAAGAGAACTATTACTTAATTGGTATTGCTGAATCTTGGCTTCATTCTTCACATGACTGGGGTATTAATATTCCTGGCTATGCTCTCTCTATTAATATTTCTGGCTATGGGGGAGACAGGGTAAAACGTAAAGATGGTGGTGTCTGTCTCTATGTGAGAAGTGATCTCAAAGCGAGTGTGAAAGAGTACCTAGTTGATGGAGAGTGCGATGAGGTTGAAGCATTATGGGTGGAACTGCTCATGGGTGTGTGTACGGTACTACAAAGGTTATCAATGGAGTTTGTTGTATGCCCCACCCAGTGAGGAAGTGGAGACTCAGCTCCTTGCACAGATAGAAAGGACTACAAGGGCTGGGACAGTAAGAAAAATATATAAACCTATCACAAGACAATTTTATGGTCCAGTTCATAGAGGCCCCAACTAGGAATGATGCTCTGCTGGACCTGGTAATCTCAAACCATGCAGAGCTTATTACAAATATTCATATAAAAGAACATCTGGGTAGCAGTGACCATAACATGATTTTATTTAATGTCAGCTGTAAGCGACAAACACATACGGGAAAGATAAAAACACTTTAAGAGAGCACATTTTCCAAGGATAAAGGCTGCTCTCCAAGACTTAGACTGGGAGGGAATATTGGTATCGATGGATACAGAACAGAAATAGGAATTCTTCATAAAGACTGTATGTGATCACACGGCAAAGTATACTCCCATGGGCAATACATTTAAAAGGCTAAAAATAAAACCTATGTGGCTCACGGCCAAAGTTAGAAAAACTATAAATAATAAGAAAAGAGCTTTTAAAAAATATAAAAATGAAGGAACACTATCATCGTTTAAATGTTACAAAGAATATAACAGAATATGTCAATTGGAATTCAAGGCTGCAGAAATTCAAAACGAAAGACAGATTGCAAAATATAGTAGGACAACCCCCCAAAAATTCTTCAAATACGATAATAGTAAAGAGGTCAGGTCAAAATAATCTAGAGTGGGTGACTGGGGACAAAGAGAAGACAAATCTATTAAATATCTTTTTCAGCTCTGTGTATACAAAGAAGAATTAGGGAGCTCATGTCCATAATGGGGGTGGTAGTGACACAGCCTCAAATTATCCACAAGGGCTCAAAATTGATCTGCTCCAGAAATATTTAGACAGAATAAAGGTGATAATAACAACTGGACCAAATGGCATCCACCCACGGATTCTAAAAGAAATGAGCTGTGTCATTTCAAAGCCATTGTTTCAAATTGTTAGGGACTCTTCAATGACTGGAATGGTACAACTGGATTGGCGCAGGGCCAATGTGGTGCCTATATTTAAAAAGGGATCAAAGTCTTTAGCAAGTAACTATAGACCTGTTAGTTTAACTTCTACAGTCGGGAAGATACTGGAGAGTTTAATAAAAGACCACATAGATGAGTTCTGGCTTGAAAACAATATTTTAAGCAACAGACAGCATGGATTCATGAAAGACAGAAGTTGTCAAACAAACCTGATTTCTTTTCATGAGGAGGTGAGTAAAACCTTGGACAGAGGGGTGGCTGGTGACGTGGTAGACTTGGACAGAGGGGTGGCTGTGGATGTGGTAGACTTAGACAGAGGGGTGGCTGTGGATGTGGTAGACTTAGACAGAGGGGTGGCTGTGGATGAGGTATACTTGGGCACAGTTCCCCTTATACAGGTCATGTGTAAGGTAAAGTCTACAGGCTGGAAAAATCAGTTTGTAAATGGATAGAAAACTGGCTAAAAGACCAAATTCAGAGAGTAGTGGTAAAGTTTTGGGACCCTTACTTTTTAATCTATTTATAAATAATATTGGGTCAGGGATTTCAGTCTTTGCAGATGACACCGAGCTATGCAGTGGAATAACGCCCTTACAAGATGTCTCCAACTTACAAGCGGACCTCAATGCACTGTTTTTAATTGGGCAACTATGTGGCAGATGAGGTTTAATGTTGATAAATGAAAAATTTTGCACTTGGGGGCTAAGAATATGCATCATACATACTATGGGGAGTACAACTGGTGGAATCAATGGTGGAGAAGGATCTGGGAGTTTTGGTAGATCATAGGCTTAATAATAGCATGCAATGCCAAGCTGTGGTTTCTTTTTTGTATAAGAGTGGTATGGAGAAATATCATTTGTACAAATCAAGAGTAAGACCTCATCTGGAATATGCAGTTTAGTTTTGGGCTCCAGTTCACAAAAAGGATATCGGGGAACTGGAGAAAGTCCAGAGAAGAGCAACCAAACTGATAAGAGGCATGGAGGAGCTCAGCTATGAGGAAAGATTAAAGGAACTGAATTTTATTCTCTCTGGAGAAGAGGAGATTAAGGGGGGATATGATCTCCATGTATAAATACATAAGGGGGGATATGATCTCCATGTATAAATACATAAGGGGGGATATGATCTCCATGTATAAATACATAAGGGGGGATATGATCTCCATGTATAAATACATAAGAGGGGATATGATCTCCATGTATAAATACATAAGGGGGGATATGATCTCCATGTATAAATACATAAGGGGGGATATGATCTCCATGTATAAATACATAAGGGGGATATGATCTCCATGTATAAATACATAAGGTGGGATATGATCTCCATGTATAAATACATAAGGGGGGATATGATCTCCATGTATAAATACATAAGGGGGGATATGATCTCCATGTATAAATACATAAGGGGGGATATGATCACCATGTATAAATACATAAGGGGTCCATATAGTGAACCTGGTGTTGAGTTATTCACTTTAAGGTCATCACAGAGGACAAGGGGGCACGTTTTATGTCTGGAGGAAAAGAGATTTAGTCTCCAAATACGGAAAGGCTTCCTCGCTGTGAAGATGTGGAAAAGACTCCCTCCAGAGGTGGTTCTGGCAAGCTCAGTAGATTGCTTTAAAAAAGGCCTGGATTCTTTCCTAAATGTAAATAATATAACTGGGTACTAATATTTATAGGTAAAGTTGATCCAGGGAATAGCTGATTGCCTCTTATTGTTGGGGCTTTTGTTTTGCCTTCCTCTGGATCAACTGTGGGTATAGGAATGTGCATATAGAAGTTTTCTATGTGTTTCGTGTGTTTTTTTTGTTTTTGCTTTTTGTTTTTTTAATCTGTTGATTGAATTGGATGGACTTGATTAACTATGTAACTATATAGATAGATAGACCTTAGAATACATTTCCTCCCACTTCTCTGCGGTAATTGAATTGGTACAGGAAACTCTCCCCATAAAACGTCTGTATGTGACGTAAAACTTCCGGGAAGGTGGTGGTGGGTATAACACCCAATTTTCAGGGCATTCAGGAACATAAGAGGTTATTTTCTGATCAGCCGTTCCCATTCTCTCCGGTGTTGTCACCGTTGGCTCTCGATGTTGCTGATCTGGAATGATCCAAAGCTGCGTTTCTTTCTAGGAATTGTATCGGTCAGACCTTCGCTATGAATGAGATGAAAGTTGCCGTGGCGTTGACTCTGAAGACGTTTGAGGTGACACCAGATCCTGACAAAGTCCCCATCAAAGAGGCCATTCTGGTGCTGAAGTCCAAGAATGGAATCCATCTCCAACTAAACCAACTTCACGACTGAGACTGCGATCAGAATGGCGAGGAATCAGACTCTGCGTTTGTATCTGGGTTTCCTTACGTCTCATGTGCTGACATACATATATATATATATATATCTTCTGATCAGGAAAGGATGGACGTTGCTCTATATATTCAGCGCTTTTGTATGATTATGTACACAAACCTCCTACCGCAGCCAATCAGAATCCATTCCCTGATCATTCTTTAGTCAAATGAAATCTGATTGGTTACTCTGGGTGATTCTCACTTTCGTATGTTTATAAACTACACTATATTACCAAAAGTATTGGGACGCCTGCCTTTACAAGCACATCAAGTTTGTTGGCATCCCAGTCTTAGTCCGTAGGGTTCAATATTGAGTTGGCTCCGCCCTTTGCAACTATAACAGCTTCAACTCTTCTGGAAGGCTGTCCACAAGGTATAGGAGTGTGTCTATGGGAATTTTTGAGCATTTTTACAGAAGCGCATTTGTGAGGTCAGGCGCTGATGTTGGATGACAAGGCCTTGCTCGCAGTCTCCTCTCTAATTCACCCCAAAGGTCAGGTTTAGGTCAGGACTCTGTGCAGGCCTGTCAAGTTCCTCCACCCCAAACTCGCTCATCCATGTCTTTATGGACCTTGCTTTGTGCACTGATCCAAATCATTTGGTGGAGGGGGGATTATGGTGGGGGGTTGTTTTTCAGGGGTTGGGCTTGGCCCCTTAGTTCCAGTGAAGGGAACTCTTAAGGCATCAGCATTCCAAGACATTTTGTACAATTTCATGCTCCCAATTTTGTGGGAACAGTTTGGGGACGGCCCCTTCCAGTTCCAACATGACTGCCCACCAGTGTACAAAGCAAGGTCCATAAAGACATGGATGAGCGAGTTTGGGATGAAGGAACTTGAGAGTCAAGACCGCAACCTGACCTCATATATGCGCTTCTGGAAGAATGGTCAAACATTTCCATAGACACCTTCCTAAACCTTGTGGACGGCCTTCCTAGAAGAGCAGAAGCTGCTATAGCGGCAAAGGGTGGGCCAACTCAATATTCAACACTAAGACTGGGATGTCATTAACCACTTGCTTACTGGGCACCTAAACCCCCCTCCTGCCCAGACCAATTTTCAGCTTTTAGCGCTGTCACTCTTTGAATGACAATTGCACGGTCATACAACACTGTGCCCAAATGAAACTTTTATAATTTTTTTTCCCCCACAAATAGAGCTTTCCATGGGTGGCATTGATAGGCGGCACTGAAGGGCATTAATAGGTGGCACTGAAGGGCATTATTAGGTGGCACTGATAGCTGGCACTGATTGGCACTGATGGGTGGCAGTGATGGGTGGCAGTGATGGGCACTGATCGGCACTGGTATGTGACACTGATAGGCACACTGCTAGGGGGCACTAATGAGGCACTGATTGGCACCACTGGTGGGCATTGATAGGTGGCACTGATTGCTGGCACTTATGTACTGTGGGCACTGATTCCTGGTACTGTGGGCACTAATTCGTGGCACTGGCAGGCGGTACTGGTGGGCACATATGAGGTGGCTTCACCTCTTCTTCTTCGGGAGCGATGTCCCTTCAACAGAAGCTGGTGATCTGCTTTTTTATTTCTTCTCATGCTGTTAGCGTGAGAAGAAAAAAAATAAAAAACGATTACCAATCTTCTGTTTACATCACATGATCAGCTGTCATTGGCTGACAGCTGATCACGTGGTAAGGGGCCGGGATCGACCCGTTACTCCGATCTGTGAGACTCGGGTGATCACAGCACGCGGTGTGCATGCCCTTTAGGGGAGCGTGGTGAGCCTGCAAAGGGGAGGGCATCAATAGACGTACTCCCAGCAAAGAAGATCCGCGCTGTAGCCGTCATTCGGCTACAGCATGGATCTGAAGGTGTTAAACCATGAAACGTGCATGTAAAGGCAGGCGTCCCAATACTTTAGGGAATATAGTGTATTTTCAGCAGAACAGCTCTATAAATAAACTGCAGATGGCATTATATAACTTGTGTCCATCCTTCAATTAACACCAAGCCTTGTATTCATAAAATACAAAGCTTCCTCTGAATGATTGAGCAGCGCTCAGCCTGACTCAATTTTGTTTCGGTAGCAGGATGGGAAGTCTCAGTCCCGCTGCTGGAACACAGTGCTGTATACCGGATGTAGTCGAGGCCTGTACAGTTCATGCCGCTCTGCCTCAGCCGATACATCCGTCAGTGACGGGAATAGACGGTTATGACCAGTTCAGTCCAAATGACCTTTTTAAAGTTCACTAAAACATGGAGTTGGGGAACCTGAACTGACCCTAAGGTTCATCTTAGACAATAGGGACCCAACACATCCATTCCCTATGGATATTGTCACATTGAACAAATGCTGGAGAATTCATCGTTTTCCTTAAATGCACAGAGTTTATTCTTAAACCCTACAAAAAACTCGGCTCCTGGCCTTTATGATTACACCCCCCCCCCCCCCCCCCCACACTGGGATATCACGACTCCAACATGACCCCCCATAAGACAGAAAATCCTCTTCACCTAAACATGGTCATGTATCCTACACCAAAATGCCCTTTTTATTTTTGTTTTGCTGATGTAAAATGCAAACCAAGGGCATTTAAAGCAAATAAATGACCCCTGTTTACCCCTCACCATGCATGGGTCTTTCCTATTTATACCTTTATAATAACTTTGAACCAATTTGTCCATAATTACCTCATCAGAAAGTGACCATCCATATTTATTACCTCATCAGAAGGTGACCATTCATATATATTACCTCATCAGAAAGTGACCATTCATATCTATTACCTGATCAGAAGGTGTCCACCCAAATCAATTACCTCATCATAAAGTGACCATCCATATCTATTACCTTATTAGAAGGTGTCCATTCATATCTATTACCTCATCAGAAAGTGACCATCTTCATCTATTACCTCAACAGAAGGTGTCCATCCATATCTATTACCTCACCAGAAAGTGACATCCGTGTCTATTACCTCATCAGAAGGTGTCCATCTTCATCTATTACCTCATCAGAAAGTGACCATCCATATGTATTACCTGATCAGAAGGTGTCCATCCTCATCTATTACCTGATCAGAAGGTGTCCATCCATATCAATTACCTCATCATAAAGTATCCATCATTAGCTATTCCCTCATCAGAAGGTGTCCCCCCATATCTATTACCTCATCAGAAGGTGTCCCCCCCATATCTATTACCTCATCAGAAGGTGTCCCCCCATATCTATTACCTCATCAGAAGGTGTCCCCCCATATCTATTACCTCATCAGAAGGTGTCCATCCTTATCTATTACCTTATCAGAAGTGACCATCCATGTCTATTACCTCATCAGAAGGTGACCACTCATATCTATTACCTCATTATTATGTGTCTATCCTCATGTATTACCTCATCAGAAAGTATTATCCACATCTATTACCTTGGCAGAAGATGACCCGCCATATCTATTATGTTAAAGGTACCGCGAGAGGACATTTCATTGGGATTGTTCATGTTATAAGCAGAACGCACAGCACACACATTTCACAAAACATTTCTAACTGGTGGAATGTGCTGACATTCATTTCCATTTGCATAGAACTGATAAATTGATGTAAATTGATAACAAACTTGGTGGTGGATCTTATCTTTCATCTCAGTGACCTTCAGAATTTATGGAAAAAGATCCCCCAATGTTCATTAATGATTGTTGTTTATGACCTTCCCATCATCCCTCCGAGATAAGGTATGGAAAGTGTTCACCCCGCACCCAGTCCAATCCTCAGTGTATGGAAAGTGTTCACCCCCACACAGTCCAATCCTCAGTGTATGGAAAGTGTTCACCCCGCACACAGTCCAATCCTCAGTGTATGGAAAGTGTTCACCCCACACCCAGTCCAATCCTCAGTGTTCACCCCACACACAGTCCAATCCTCAGTGTATGGAAAGTGTTCACCCCGCACCCAGTCCAATCCTCAGTGTATGGAAAGTGTTCACCCCCACAGAGTCCAATCCTCAGTGTATGGAAAGTGTTCACCCCCACAGAGTCCAATCCTCAGTGTATGGAAAGTGTTCACCCCCACAGAGTCCAATCCTCAGTGTATGGAAAGTGTTCACCCCGCACCCAGTCCAATCCTCAGTGTATGGAAAGTGTTCACCCCCACACAGTCCAATCCTCAGTGTATGGAAAGTGTTCACCCCCACACAGTCCAATCCTCAGTATATGGAAAGTGTTCACCCCCACCCAGTCCAATACTCAGTAAATGGAAAGTGTTCACCCCCACACAGTCCAATCCTCAGTATATGGAAAGGTTCACCCCCACACAGTCCAATCCTCAGTGTATGGAAAGGTTCACCCCACACAGTCCAATCCTCAGTGTATGGAAAGTGTTCACCCCCACACAGTCCAATCCTCAGTGTATGGAAAGTGTTCACCCCCACACAGTCCAATCCTCAGTATATGGAAAGTGTTCACCCCCACCCAGTCCAATCCTCAGTATATGGAAAGTGTTCACCCCACACCCAGTCCAATACTCAGTATATGGAAAGTGTTCACCCAGCACCCAGTCCAATCCTCAGTATATGGAAAGGTTCACCCCCACACAGTCCAATCCTCAGTGTATGGAAAGTGTTCACCCCCACACAGTCCAATCCTCAGTGTATGGAAAGTGTTCACCCCCACAGAGTCCAATCCTCAGTGTATGGAAAGTGTTCACCCCCACCCAGTCCAATCCTCAGTGTATGGAAAGTGTTCACCCCGCACCCAGTCCAATCCTCAGTAATTGGAAAGTGTTCACCCCGCACCCAGTCCAATCCTCAGTGTATGGAAAGTGTTCACCCACACACAGTCCAATCCTCAGTATATGGAAAGGTTCACCCCCACACAGTCCAATCCTCAATATATGGAAAGTGTTCACCCCCACACAGTCCAATCCTCAGTGTATGGAAAGTGTTCACCCCCACACAGTCCAATCCTCAGTATATGGAAAGTGTTCACCCCCACCCAGTCCAATCCTCAGTATATGGAAAGTGTTCACCCCACACCCAGTCCAATACTCAGTATATGGAAAGTGTTCACCCCCACACAGTCCAATCCTCAGTATATGGAAAGGTTCACCCACACACAGTCCAATCCTCAGTATATGGAAAGTGTTCACCCCCACACAGTCCAATCCTCAGTATATGGAAAGTGTTCACCCCACACCCAGTCCAATCCTCAGTATATGGAAAGGTTCACCCCCACACAGTCCAATCCTCAGTGTATGGAAAGTGTTCACCCCCACACAGTCCAATCCTCAGTGTATGGAAAGTGTTCACCCCCACACAGTCCAATCCTCAGTATATGGAAAGTGTTCACCCCCACCCAGTCCAATCCTCAGTATATGGAAAGTGTTCACCCCACACCCAGTCCAATCCTCAGTATATGGAAAGGTTCACCCCCACACAGTCCAATCCTCAGTGTATGGAAAGTGTTCACCCCCACACAGTCCAATCCTCAGTGTATGGAAAGTGTTCACCCCCACACAGTCCAATCCTCAGTGTATGGAAAGTGTTCACCCCCACAGAGTCCAATCCTCAGTGTATGGAAAGTGTTCACCCCCACCCAGTCCAATCCTCAGTGTATGGAAAGTGTTCACCCCGCACCCAGTCCAATCCTCAGTAATTGGAAAGTGTTCACCCCGCACCCAGTCCAATCCTCAGTGTATGGAAAGTGTTCACCCACACACAGTCCAATCCTCAGTATATGGAAAGGTTCACCCCCACACAGTCCAATCCTCAGTATATGGAAAGTGTTCACCCCCACACAGTCCAATCCTCAGTGTATGGAAAGTGTTCACCCCGCACACAGTCCAATCCTCAGTATATGGAAAGTGTTCACCCACACACAGTCCAATCCTCAGTGTATGGAAAGTGTTCACCCACACACAGTCCAATCCTCAGTATATGGAAAGGTTCACCCCCACACAGTCCAATCCTCAATATATGGAAAGTGTTCACCCACACACAGTCCAATCCTCAATATATGGAAAGGTTCACCCCCACACAGTCCAATCCTCAATATATGGAAAGTGTTCACCCACACACAGTCCAATCCTCAATATATGGAAAGTGTTCACCCACACACAGTCCAATCCTCAGTGTATGGAAAGTGTTCACCCCCACACAGTCCAATCCTCAGTATATGGAAAGTGTTCACCCCCCACACAGTCCAATCCTCAGTATATGGAAAGTGTTCACCCCCACACAGTCCAATCCTCAGTATATGGAAAGTGTTCACCCCCACACAGTCCAATCCTCAGTGTATGGAAAGTGTTCACCCCGCACCCAGTCCAATCCTCAGTATATGGAAAGTGTTCACCCCCACACAGTCCAATCCTCAGTATATGGAAAGTGTTCACCCCCACACAGTCCAATCCTCAGTATATGGAAAGTGTTCACCCACACACAGTCCAATCCTCAGTATATGGAAAGTGTTCACCCCCACACAGTCCAATCCTCAGTATATGGAAAGTGTTCACCCCCACACAGTCCAATCCTCAATATATGGAAAGTGTTCACCCCCACACAGTCCAATCTTCAGTATATGGAAAGTGTTCACCCCCACACAGTCCAATCCTCAGTGTATGGAAAGTGTTCACCCCCACACAGTCCAATCCTCAGTATATGGAAAGTGTTCACCCCCACACAGTCCAGTCCTCAGTGTATGGAAAGTGTTCACCCCCACCCAGTCCAATCCTCAGTGTATGGAAAGTGTTCACCCCCACAGAGTCCAATCCTCAGTGTATGGAAAGTGTTCACCCCCACACAGTCCAATCCTCAGTGTATGGAAAGTGTTCACCCCCACACAGTCCAATCCTCAGTGTATGGAAAGTGTTCACCCCCACACAGTCCAATCCTCAGTGTATGGAAAGTGTTCACCCCCACACAGTCCAATCCTCAGTGTATGGAAAGTGTTCACCCCCACCCAGTCCAATCCTCAGTAATTGGAAAGTGTTCACCCCCACACAGTCCAATCCTCAGTGTATGGAAAGTGTTCACCCCCACACAGTCCAATCCTCAGTATATGGAAAGTGTTCACCCCCACACAGTCCAATCCTCAGTATATGGAAAGTGTTCACCCCCCACACAGTCCAATCCTCAATATATGGAAAGTGTTCACCCACACACAGTCCAATCCTCAGTGTATGGAAAGTGTTCACCCCCACAGAGTCCAATCCTCAGTATATGGAAAGTGTTCACCCCCACACAGTCCAATCCTCAGTGTATGGAAAGTGTTCACCCCCACACAGTCCAATCCTCAGTGTATGGAAAGTGTTCACCCCCACACAGTCCAATCCTCAGTGTATGGAAAGTGTTCACCCCCCACACAGTCCAATCCTCAATATATGGAAAGTGTTCACCCCCACACAGTCCAATCCTCAGTGTATGGAAAGTGTTCACCCCCACCCAGTCCAATCCTCAGTAATTGGAAAGTGTTCACCCCCACACAGTCCAATCCTCAGTATATGGAAAGTGTTCACCCCCACAGAGTCCAATCCTCAGTGTATGGAAAGTGTTCACCCCCACACAGTCCAATCCTCAGTATATGGAAAGTGTTCACCCCGCACCCAGTCCAATCCTCAGTATATGGAAAGTGTTCACCCCCACACAGTCCAATCCTCAGTATATGGAAAGTGTTCACCCACACACAGTCCAATCCTCAGTATATGGAAAGTGTTCACCCCCCACACAGTCCAATCCTCAATATATGGAAAGTGTTCACCCACACACAGTCCAATCCTCAGTGTATGGAAAGTGTTCACCCCCACCCAGTCCAATCCTCAGTATATGGAAAGTGTTCACCCCCACACAGTCCAATCCTCAGTATATGGAAAGTGTTCACCCCCACACAGTCCAATCCTCAGTATATGGAAAGTGTTCACCCCCACACAGTCCAATCCTCAGTATATGGAAAGTGTTCACCCCCACACAGTCCAATCCTCAGTATATGGAAAGTGTTCACCCCCACACAGTCCAATCCTCAGTGTATGGAAAGTGTTCACCCCCACACAGTCCAATCCTCAATATATGGAAAGTGTTCACCCCCACACAGTCCAATCCTCAGTGTATGGAAAGTGTTCACCCCGCACCCAGTCCAATCCTCAGTGTATGGAAAGTGTTCACCCCACACAGAGTCCAATCCTCAGTGTATGGAAAGTGTTCACCCCCACACAGTCCAATCCTCAGTATATGGAAAGTGTTCACCCCCACACAGTCCAATCCTCAGTGTATGGAAAGTGTTCACCCCGCACCCAGTCCAATCCTCAGTGTATGGAAAGTGTTCACCCCACACAGAGTCCAATCCTCAGTATATGGAAAGTGTTCACCCCCACACAGTCCAATCCTCAGTATATGGAAAGTGTTCACCCCCACACAGTCCAATCCTCAGTGTATGGAAAGTGTTCACCCCCACACAGTCCAATCCTCAGTGTATGGAAAGTGTTCACCCGCACACAGTCCAATCCTCAATATATGGAAAGTGTTCACCCCCACACAGTCCAATCCTCAGTATATGGAAAGTGTTCACCCCGCACCCAGTCCAATCCTCAGTGTATGGAAAGTGTTCACCCCGCACCCAGTCCAATCCTCAGTGTATGGAAAGTGTTCACCCCGCACCCAGTCCAATCCTCAGTGTATGGAAAGTGTTCACCCCCACACAGTCCAATCCTCAGTGTATGGAAAGTGTTCACCCGCACACAGTCCAATCCTCAGTATATGGAAAGTGTTCACCCCGCACCCAGTCCAATCCTCAGTGTATGGAAAGTGTTCACCCCGCACCCAGTCCAATCCTCAGTGTATGGAAAGTGTTCACCCCGCACCCAGTCCAATCCTCAGTGTATGGAAAGTGTTCACCCCCACAGAGTCCAATCCTCAGTGTATGGAAAGTGTTCACCCCCACACAGTCCAATCCTCAATATATGGAAAGTGTTCACCCCCACACAGTCCAATCCTCAGTATATGGAAAGTGTTCACCCCCACAGAGTCCAATCTTCAGTATATGGAAAGTGTTCACCCCCACACAGTCCAATCTTCAGTATATGGAAAGTGTTCACCCCCACACAGTCCAATCTTCAGTATATGGAAAGTGTTCACCCCCACACAGTCCAATCCTCAATATATGGAAAGAGCCTATCCCTGCACAGTCAATGGAGCGGAGAGTCAGCGGTAATATTCCTGAAATGAAGACAGCACTTGCCAAGGAGGGCGGAATGCAGTCTGG
The DNA here is from genome assembly GCA_037952835.1 of Lithobates septentrionalis. Lineage (NCBI taxonomy): Eukaryota > Metazoa > Chordata > Amphibia > Anura > Ranidae > Lithobates > Lithobates septentrionalis. Next base: position 55,353 of record JBBDGP010004169.1, read on the forward strand.
CTGGTCCAACTTAAATAGGAGCTTGCTGATGTTGGTCTGGAGAAAACATGCTCTCGGCCTCCCTATGCTTCATTCCAGTCAAGAAAGGAACTCATCAGCTTGGTGGATTTCTAACTCAGCATTGACAATGGGGAAAGTGGAAAGATATCACAGGACTCGTAGGTTTATTATACTGGTATTGTTATCTGAAGGTATTACTGTTGGTGTAAATGGTCTGGTTCTGGGCAGAATAAAAGCTGAATACAGCTTTATTCCGATAGAGGTCAGGGGTATAATCCAAACAGTAGCCAATGCATTTTGGGGGGTTTAAGTGCCCCCTAAGTGCCACAAGCTGTATCTGGACCTCTTAGCAGTGGTGTGGCGTTTCAATTTCAACTCTTTTGACAATGGTGAAATCCTTTCTACCACACTAGTGGAAGGTGATAACAGATGGCAGCCCCACAGGCTGGAGAGGAGTGTTCCAATCTCTCACAGTTCAGGGAACATGGATATATAGGGTAGCCAAGCTCCTCAACAACATCTTGGACCCCCATTCTTCATGGACACCCAGGTTCAACAACAAGCTACCGCTTTTTATGGCGAGGACCAAGGATCCTCTAGCTAACTGGGAAAAGATGGTCCTTGCTTGCTCTTTAAAATCTTCAAAAGAATCTTCAAGCATCCTAGCTATCTGCTTGGTTGCTTCAGGTTACTCCACATCCTTACCACTCACTGATTGGTAGATTGCTAGAGGTTACTGCACATCTGTACTGCTCACCGATTGGTTGCTAGAGGTTACTGTACATTCTTACTGCTCACTGATTGGTTGCTAGAGATTACAGGATATCACTACTGTTCATTGATTGGTTGCTAAAGGTTACAGCACATTATCACTGCTCACTGATTGGTTGCTAGAGATTACAGCATATCACTACTGTTCCCTGATTGGTTGCTAGAGGCAGGGTCAGTGCAAGGATTTTTGTCTACACAGGTGAAGGTACATTTTGCTTCACCCCTTCCATCCTCTAGGGCCTGGTTGGATTAAATTTGGCCTGGCTTAATACAACGTAGATTCTGATTAGAAACAATAAAGCCTGAGATTTAACCCAAATTAAATTCACCAAGTATACACACAGTCCCCCTTTCCCTGCAAATACCCTGTCCCTCCCTACACACAGCTCACCCTCTGCACACATTGATCTCTGCACAAATCCCCCCACTCCAGTCCCCTGCACACACTGCCCTCTACCTACCACCGGTATACATTGCCCCCTCTGCCCCCCTGTGTAAACACTGCCCCATACACATTCCCCCCTTGCAAAAATTGGAGGGGGTAGGGTGATAGGAGGGAGGCATTGCGATCTGTCTCCCCTCTCCTAGCCCTGCTGAGCATCACACCTGTCCCTCCTTTCCCTGCAGAACATCACACCTATCTCTCCTTGGCCAGATTTCCATAAATATTCAGATCACCACTTCTGGCCTCCGCCCACTAGCTTCTAGAACAGAGTTCTAACACTGGCGATCCTCCAGCTATTGCGAAACTTCAAGTCCCATGAGGCATTGCAAGGCTGACAGTTACAAGCATGACTCCCATGGGCAGAGGCATGATGGGACTTGTAGTTTCGCAACAGCTGGAGGGCCGCCAATTTGAGACCAATTTTCTAGAAACTTCTCCAAGCTTCCAGAACCAGGGGGAGGTACCAGAGGCCTGACCTGTAGAGCCCTCCAGCCTGACCTAAAGTAAGCCCTCTGACTCACACCCAGGCAACTAACAGGCCTCTGTCTACACTTGTGAACACTTGATACATAAGAGGGCACCACATTTATAAATTTCTTTTGCAGTTTTGGGCATAGGGTTATATATACTTTTTAATTTATTTATTCTATTTATTTTTTCTATTGGTTGAACTAGATGGGCTTGTGTCTTTTTTTAACCTGACTATGTAACTATGTAAATTATATATTTCCCATTTTAATGTACAGGCGTTTGGTGGTCTCACTCATGGAAGCATCAAAGCACCAAGATAAGCCTCTGCTTGGCTGAAAGGCCACCTCTGATAGGTCCAGATTCAGGGAACACAGTCCAGTCTTCTGAGATTTTATTCATCGGTTTCGCCCCAGATGATGTAATTGAGAACATTTTCTGATCATTATAAAAGTGCTTTTTCTGCCTCTGATTCCCCTTTCCTATTCTCTCCAGAAAATGCCACCATTTTGCCACACGGGCTTTTGCAGGTCGGAAATAGGTGGTTGCCCATTAGGAGGCTCTTTGACAATCCAAACTGTGAGCATCTTGAAATAAGTGACCCGTAATAAGAGGCAGATATGAGATGGCAGGAGACCAGCAGACCCATTCAGAGGCAGTAAGTAGAATTCTGTTTACACAACAACCTGTAGAGTCGTCAGAACACAGAACACCCATTTATTAAAGTATCCATTAATGACACTCTATAAAATACTGTATTTATTGGCGTATAACACTCACTTTTTCACCATGAAAATCGGGTGCAAATAGCATGTGCGTGTTATACGCCAATACTTCAATTTTAGGATAATTTTTATTCATAATATTGCCACACCTTAAACCCAAGGATGTGAAATGTACACAGCATTGGAGCCAACATTCATACAATTAATATCACAATGAATTTCAAAAGCAAAAAAACTCTGAACTACAAGTCTGCCAAAAAAAGTCGAGAGAGGCATTAGTAACATTCCAGATGTCCCAACGCTTAAGTAAGCCATAGACATGAAGTTGTCTTTGCCAATCCCATCCCCCTTCTGGTGGTAGGTGGTGTACAGGTGACAACAAGCCGTATTGTGGGGTTGCGGCATCATAAGTCCAGTTCCTCTTGGTCTAAGTTCCAGCAAGCTCAAAGATGAGTAGGCTCACATTGAGTTCTACAGAAAGTTATATAGGCCCCAAACACCTGTGACCAATTAACCACTCCCTTTAATTAGTAGGCTGAAGGAAGCAAAGAAAATAAAATCTGTTTAAAAAGTGCATACACACACCAATTATCTGCAGACAAGGCTGCTGGATGTATGTGTGAACCATAATGCCGTGTACACGCGGGCGGACTTTTCGACCGGAATGGTCCGACGGAATGAATCCGTCGGACAATCCGATCATGTGTGGGCTTCATCGTGCCTTCAGCGGACTTTTTCTGTCGAAAAACAGACGGACTTTAGATTTAGAACATGTTTCAAATCTTTCCGACGGACTCGAGTCCGATCGAAAAATCAGTTCGTCTGTATACTAGTCCGACGTACAAAAAAGGACGCAAGGGCAGCTATTGGATACTGGCTATGAACTTTCCTTATTCTAGTCCGGTCTTAAGTCATCACGTTCAACCAACCGGACTTTCGAACGGACTTTAGGTCGTTCGCAAGTTCGCAAGTCCGTCGTAACTCCGTTGAAAGTCCGTCGGAAAGACCGTCGGACGTTTGATGCTGAAAAGTCCACCCCTGTGTACACAGCATAACCATCTACATTTTCAATCTGGCTGCTTAATACAGGTTAGACCCCATGTACACTGCTGCTGGTAAACGGACGTTCAGAGGCAATTGGCTGCTTTTTTCAACTGCCCCTAAACTCATCCAAGGCTATCATATGTGTTCATGTACACAGGTTCGTTTAATGTCGTTTTCAGGCAGTTGCGTTTATAGGCTTTTCTTTGAAGGCAAAAAAATGAGTTCAGACGCCGAAATTTCTGACGTTTCAGATGCCAAACGCCGCTAAACGCGGCAACTCGCGTTTAGCCGCGTTTCGTTTACAGGCATTTTTCATTTTTGCCTATTTTGAAAAAAATTTAAAATTTTTTTTTTCAAACGATTCTAAACGCAGTAAATGTAAATGCGTCAAAAAGGACGTTTTAAATGTTGGTTACTATCTGTCAAGTTAAATCGTTCAAGAGAGGTTGTAAAAAACATCCCGTGTACATTAAGTCTTATGCCCCGTACACACGAGCCGAATGTCCGACAGAAAAAGTCCGATGGGAGCTTTTCATCGTATATTCCGATCGTGTGTATGCCTCATCATTTTACGTCAAAAATTCTGACGGACCTTGAAAGAGAACATGTTCTAAATACCGTATTTATCGGCGTATAACACGCACCGGCGTATAACACGCACCCCAATTTAGGAGCGAATTTTAAGGAAAAAAAACTTTTAGGAGGGAAGTTGAAGGGAAAAAAACTTACATTTAAATGCCCATCATTGCAGCCTTCTCAGTGCAGCCTTGCCCCAGTGCAGCCTTGTCAGTGCAGCCTTCCCCAGTGCAGCCTTGTCAGTGCAGCCATGTCAGTGCAGCCTTGTCAGAGCAGCCATGTCAGTGCAGCCTTGTCAGTGCAGCCATGTCAGTGCAGCCTTCCCCAGTGCAGCCTTGTCAGTGCAGCCCTGCCCAGTGCAGTCTTCCCCAGTGCAGCCTTCGATCCCCTGTCTTCAAAATCGCCGACCGCGATTTGAAAATGGCGCCGAAATACACAGAGCCGGTCCTCGGCTCTTTCCGGCGGCTCTCGTTCACTTTCGGCTCCACTCGTAGTCCCGAGCGGAGCTATCCGAACCTAGCCGAGTAGGTTCGGATAGCTCCGCTCGGGACTACGAGTGGAGCCGAAAGTGAACGAGAGCCGCCGGAAAGAGCCGAGGACCGGCCCTGTGTATTTCGGCGCCGGCGGCGCCATTTTCAAATCGCGGTTGGCGATTTTGAAGTTGTGCAGCTCGGGATCGCAGGGGATCGGCGTATAACACGCACCTGCGACTTTCCCCTGATTTTAAGGGGAAAAAAGTGCGTGTTATACGCCGATAAATACGGTATTTCCGACAGAACCAATTCCTATCGGGAATACCGCTCATCTGTATGCTGTTCAGACGCACCAAAAACGACGCATGCTCTGAAGCAAGTACGAGACGGAAGCTATTTGCTACTGGCTATTGAACTTCCTTTTTCTAGTCCCGTCGTACATGTTGTACGTCACCGCGTTCTTGACGGTCGGACTTTGGTGTGATCGTGTGTAGGCAAAACAGTTTCAGTGGAATTCTGTCGGAACTCAGTCGGAAAAACATTCAGAGTTTATTCCGCAGGGAAAACTGGTCGTGTGTACAGGGCATAAGTGTTTTACCTGCATTTAATTAGCCCCAGAACCGGTGTAATTAATATGTGTTCGAGTTTAAAGTGATGAGGTGGCAACTCTAAACTGGACTAAGTGGTGAGTTAAAAAACCAGAGTTGAAAACAAGAGGTTATAACAGGGGTCAAGTACCTGTGTGGGGTGAGTGTGTACCTGTGTATTGTAAGTACATGAGTACTGTGAGTGCACGTGGGCTGTATTGAGTATTAGTGTCAGGTAGTACCTGTGTAGTGTGAGCACCTGAGTGTTGTCTGAGTAGTGTGTGTGGATCGTTAGTATTGTGTGTGCATGTGGGTCTGTGAGTGCACGTTGGTCAGCAGATGGAGTGTCCTAAAGAACGATTTTAGAGACTTGGGAGCTAAATTGAGGAAAAGGACCTCCAAGGTAGTATTTTCAGGAATACTACCGGTACATCGAGCCACACCAGAAAGGCAGAAGGAGATTAGGGAAGTAAACAAGTGGCTGAGGAGCTGGTGTAGTAAGGAGGGGTTTGGGTTCCTGGAGGACTGGGCCGACTTCTCAGTCGATCACCAGTACTATAGAAGGGACGGACTGTACCTAAATGAGGAGGGTGCAGATCAGCTGGGAGTAAAGATGGCCAAAATGTTAGAGGGGTTTTTAAACTAGGCAACGGGGGGCAGAGGTAGAGATAGTCAGCACGGAACATATTCCAGAGGGTAGTATTTGGGGCATTAGTGGTAGGTTGACTAAAGCACATAAACCCAAGGTAAGTATAGTAACAAGTCCTAGTTGCAATCTCGGAACACCCAATAAGAGGATAGTATGCGACCAGTCTAAACTACGTGGCATGTTTACCAATGCCAGGAGCCTGGCGGACAAGTAGGGTGAACTAGAGCTACTGTTGTACGAGGAGGATTTGGATTTTGTGGGAATTTCAGAGACCTGGTTCAAAAGCTTTCATGATTGGCTGGCAACCATTCAAGGGTATACCCTTTATTGCAGGGATAGAGAGGGTAAAAAAAGGGGGGGGGGTATGCCTATATATCAAGAATAATGTACAAGTGAATGTGAGAGATTACATCACTAAAGGAGCTAGGGAGGAGGTGGAATCCTTATGGGTAGAGCTCCAAAGGGATGAAGCTAAGGGGAAAATAATACTGGGAGTATGCTATAGGCCCCCTAACCTGAGGGAGGAAGGGGAGACGGATCTCGTATCACAATTCGGATTAGCAGCAAGAATGGGAAGTGTTATCATAATGGGGGAATTTAATTATCCAGACATAAACTGGGCGGCGGGAACCATGCATTCGTCTAAGGCTCGCCAGTTCTTAAATGTCTTGCAGGACAATTTCATGGCTCAGATGGTAGACGCACCAACTAGAAATAAAGCGTTACTGGATCTACTGATTACCAACAATACAGACCTGATCACGGATGTGGAAATACGGGGCAATTTAGGAAACAGCGATCACAGGTCAGTTGGCTTCAGTATAAATCACACAAATAGGAAACATGAAGGAAACACAAAGACACTGAATTTCAAAAGAGCCAACTTCCCTAAACTACGAACCTTGCTAAAAGGCATGAATTGGGATTAAATATTAGGAACAAAGAACATGGAGGAGAGATGGGTTTGCTTTAAGAGCATATTAAATAAGGGCATTGGGTAATAAATTTAAAAGAGCGAACAAAAGTCCTGGATGGCTTAACTGCAATGTAAAAATGCATATAAAAGCAAAGGAGAAGGCCTTCAAAAAATACAAGGTTGAGGGATCATCATCAGCATTCAGACTATATAAAGAATGCAACAAGAAATGTAAGGGTGCAATTAGGGCGGCTAAGATAGATCACGAAAGACACATAGCGGAGGAGAGCAAAAAAATCCCAAGAAATTCTTTAAGTATGTAAACAATAAAAAAGGGAGGACACGCCATATTGGCCCCATAAAGAAGGAGGAAGGACATCTGGTTACAAAAGATGGGGAGATGGTGAAGGTATTGAATTTATTCTTCTCAGTCTTCACAAGGGAATCAGGAGGCTTCAGTAACCAAAACTGCAGTGTCTATCCTCATGACACATCACAGGAAGCACCTCCATGGTTAACAGAGGACAGAATTAAAATTAGACTTGGGAAACTTAACATTAATAAATCACCGGGACCAGATGGCTTGTATCCGAAAGTACTTAGGGAACTCAGTCAAGTAATTGCCAGTCCATTGTTCCTAATTTTTACTGGCAGTCTACTGACTGGAATGGTACCAGCTGATTGGAGAAAAGCCAGTGTAGCACCAATATTTAAAAAGGGCCCAAAATATATCCCTGGGAATTACCGACCAGTTAGCCTAACATCAATAGTATGCAATCTCTTGGAGGGGATGATAAGGGACTATATAAAATTTCATGAATTTCATGAATTTCAATTTTCATGAAGAATCGTTCTTGCCATACCAATCTACTAACCTTCTATGAGGAGGTGAGTTGCCATCTAGATAAAGGAAGACCCGTAGACATGGTCTATCTGGATTTTGTAAAAGCATTTGACACTGTTCCCCATAAACGTTTACAGTACAAAATAAGGTCCGTTGGCATGGACCATAGGGTGAGTACATGGATTGAAAACTGGCTACAAGGGCGAGTTCAGAGGGTGGTGATAAATGGGGAATACTTGGAATGGTCAGGGGTAGGGATGAGCCGAACACCCCCCCCCCAGTGCGGTTCGCAGCAGAACATGCGAACAGGCAAAAAATTTGTCCGAACACGCGAACACCATTAAAGTCTATGGGACACGAACATGAATAATCAAAAGTGCTAATTTTAAAGGCTTATATGCAAGTTATTATCATAAAAAGTGTTTGGGGACCTGGGTCCTGCCCCAGGGGACATGTATCAATGCAAAAAAAAGTTTTAAAAACCGCCGTTTTTTCGGGAGCAGTGATTTTAATAATGCTTAATGTGAAACAATAAAAGTGAAATATTCCTTTAAATTTCGTACCTGTCGGGTGTCTATAGTATGCCTGTAAAGTGGTGCCTTTTTTCCCGTGTTTACAACAGTCCCTGCACAGAATGACATTTCTAAAGGAAAAAAAGTCATTTAAAAGTAGTCGCGGCTATAATGAATTGTCGGTCCCGGCAATACACATAAAAGCCATTGAAAGAAACGGCATGGGATTCCCCCACAATCCATTACCGGGCCCTTTGGGTCTGGTATGAATATTAAGGGGAACCCCGAACCAAAATTTAAAAAAAAATTGCGTGGGGGTCTCCCTAAATTCCATACCAGGCCCTTCAGGTCTGGTATGGATATTAAGGGGAACCCCGCGCCAAAATTAAAAAAAAATGGCGTGGGGATCCCCCTCAAAATCCATACCAGACCCTTATCCGAGCACGCAACCTGGCAGGCTTCAGGAAACGAGGGGGGGGATGAAATAGTGCCTTCCCCCTCCTGAACCATACCAGGCCACATGCCCTCAACATAGGGGGGGTGCTTTGGGGTAGCCCCCCAAAGCACCTTGTCCCCATGTTGATGGGGACAAGGGCCTCATCCCCACAACCCTTGCCCGGTGGTTGTGGGGGTCTGCGGGAGGCTTATTGGAAACTGGAGGCCCCCTTTAACAAGGGGATCCCCAGGTCCCGACCTCCCCCCCTGTGTGAAATGGTAACGGGGTACAAATGTACCCCTACCATTTCACAAAAAAAGTGTGAAAATGGTAAAAATGACATGACACGGCTTGGGACATCTCCTTTATTAAAAAATAAAAAAATAAAAATGTCCCACGAAGTCTTCTTCTTCTTCTCTTGCTCCGCCGAGGGACCAAAAAATTAAAAAAAAGCCTGCACGCTGCCACCGATCCGCCTCCATGGGAGGCACCCACCATAGTGACCGTCCTCTCAGGTAACAGTTCTTTTATAACTGAGGGCGGGGCCACACGGTGACATCGCCATATTCCTGTACATGCATGTAGGAAATGTGCACATGCTTGTGCAGGCGTGCACTGGCATATTTGTGCGCACACGCACACACCTGCTGCACGCATTTTATCCCCTTGGCGCCGGCCACACGCAAATATGCGGCCTCTTTGTGTCTGGGCCTTGGTGCAGAGGGGCCGCATTAGTGTAAATACAGCTGTTACCGGCAGCTAGAGGAAAGCTCCAGATAACTACTTGCATTCGGGAGCTTTCTGATCATGTGACCACCGCGACAGCCTACTTATGGTGGTCACATGATCATAAACCCCGCCCTGCCTCCCGGCATCCTAAACCCCTTAAAGGGCCGAGAGGCGCCTGTGCTATGCATCAGTGCCGGCTTGTCTATAGTGTTCCCATGCATACCTGCAACATGTTACTCTGTATCTGGCTACTGTTACCGACCCGGCTTGTATTGACTACTCCTGAACTCCACCTGCACTGATCCCGGCTTGCCTCTGATCTCGCTTCTGCCTGTGCCCCTTGCTGCTGCTCCACAGAACTGCTACCAACTCGGCCTGCATCCTGACTTTGCTCCTGCCTATGCATTTACACTTGATCTCTCTACCCGTGTATGACCCGGTTTGTTTGACTCTGCCTCTGTCCCCATCGCTGCTGGTCTGCCTGCTGCGAGCCTCTGGCTATATTTCTCTGGCGCCTGCTAACCGCCTGTCCGCTTTAAGCCTGTACCTGTCTGCTAATGCCAGTGCCAACCTGCTCCTGTCTCCTGCTCACTGTTGTCCATCCGACACTCTGCTGTGGTCTGCTGATGGTCTTCCCCTGCTTAATTCAGAGAGTCTGTCCAGTCCTGCTGCTAACAAGACCAACAGGCACTCATGCCACTCTGTGGTCCTGCGCCTCCTGTCTGCTCTATCTGGGGCCCAGAGTCAGAGGTGTAAGAGAGCCTTCCTCATCGTGTCAGGCTCTTCTACCAGGTACGTGACACTGTGCCATAAATGAGATAAAAGTTGAGTTGAGTGGAATCTTAATATAGCGCGGTCTTGCCCCGAAGGGTCCCGAAAGTGGCCATGGTGCTGTCAATCAGCAGCCAACCACCTGCAATCGCTGATCAGTGTATTCTGATAGTGTTGAGTCATGCTGTCAGAGTACAACGTCCCGGTGGGGATTCCGCTGTCACGGGAGTCACTTTGGGCGGGGGGCTTGTGGAACCCAGGCTACCTTGGGGACCACTGGAAGCTCCTTGTCCAGCTTCCCCAGCCCCTCCTATGTGTAAGTTGCCCTGTGTCTATTGTGGGCACAGGGTCACCGAGAACCGCAGTCTGACCTCAAGAATATATGAAGATAAAGTCCACCGTTCATCAGAGACCATTGCTAGATGGCTTGAGGTGGGGTGGGGGTTGCTATGTGTTTGTTAGGTGTGGCTGTATCCCATTGTTCTATTGTGTCTTTCTGTCTTGGGAGCAACCTATTATGGGATGTATATGTCTATGTGAATTAGCTGTGAGGGGGGGGGGGGAATTCCTCCAACAGCTCTCTCTGCTGATTGGACAGTCTACCGATGAGAAGTTTGAATATCTCTGTGTGCCTGTGTTCAAAAACAGTTCCATGTTCAAGCTGTGTAACTGAGCTAGTCTCGTCTGGTTCTTAGTTACAATAGATGGGCTGTAATATCTGATATCTGAAGGTCCAGACTGGAGGAAGCAGTGTGTTGACTGAAGCACTTAAGCGGAGTGCGACGGGGATTCCGTGAAATTGGTGGGAAGCAGTGGAAGGCTTCCTGCAGTCTGGGACATCCAAACCTCCACCTGGATCCAAGGTTGGGATAGCAGACTTCGGTCGTCCCAGCGGAGATATGTATCTGGCATCAGAGTTGCAAGGGCTGCTGCGGAGCACCCTTTCAGCAATCCCCAGGTCTGTGTCTGCTGATCAGTACCTGGAGATCAGGCAGCAGATTCGGGTGTAGATCTGGATTGGAGCCCCTCAGGTCACAGGTAGACACCAGGGCAAGTACTTTCCAACCCCAGAGCAATGAGCCAATGACCAACGGGAGTTACGGATGCCATTCCTGGGAGAGCGGCCCCAGGACCAATGGGTGTCTGAGTTGGACAGGCTGGTCCAGCAGAAGACAGAGCTGGACAATCGATATCGGGCTCCACAATGGCACGCAGAGCAGGGATATTTAGGGGAGACAACAGAATGCTCTCCAGAGGAATATGACTTTGGCGGCCCTGGATTGCTGTGGGAGAGCGTTACAGATGGTTTTTTGTTTGAAGGAGAACCTACCCTTGAGGACCTGTGAGATTATAGAGAAGCTATGCTCGGTCTTGCAGGGGTCTAAGAGCTTAACCACTTCACTGGCAGCTCAATGACCAGGCCATTTTTTGCGATACGGCACTGCGTCGCTTTAACTGACAATTGCGCGGTCGTGCGACGCTGTATTATTGACGACTTCGATATTCATTTTTCACTTTTTGGGTATTAGATTGTTTAGTACTTTATATGCATCACTATTGTATTATTGGTTTTAGTGCTACATTTTTTGCACATTACAATTTGATGCTTGTCAAAGTCCCTCAAATCCCTACAATTGCCCTTTTTTTTGGCTTTCAACACATCAACTTCAGGGACAACATGTTCAATTGCTGCCTAATATATCCCACCCACTTTCAGGTGCCATTGTAATGAGATAATGTTATTCACTTCACCTGTCAGTGGTCAGAATGTTTTAGCTGTTTGGTGTATTTACAACTCTGGTCCAGGTAGGACCCTTGTTCTGGTTTTTTTTTTTGCTTTATTTCCTGGCCGATGTAACAAGTGTTAGAAGTTACAATGCAAATTCCTCTAATATCTCTTCTCAGCTCTTAAATTTGACCTTTCAGTACTGAACTCCGGGAAATAATAAATGTTCCTTGCCATGGGCCTTCCAGTTTGGTCTTGAGTGATAAACCAATGCTGTTGTAATAGTCATGCAATGTTTGCTTCTTCTGTGAGGAAACACATCAGCCGGAACGTGGACATCCGCCGGGAACGATTGGCTGCCCCAGTTTGATGACTGGAAGACTTCCAATCAGAAATCTTCCGGGGGGCTTCCATAGCACCATAGAAACTATTCAAACTCCCAGAGATTTTACTGCTTGTTGGCAATGACCTTATATAAAGCACATTGACATTTGTGGTTAGATCTCTAAGTGGCAAAGTAATGAAGATTATTCTGTACAAAAAGACCTCATCTTTATTTTTCCATTTGCTCATTTCAGCAACTAGAATTTCCAATTTTTTTAGCTCTCCGCAGAGTGTCAGAGTAAGATATAAATATGCGTAAATATAAGTGATTTGTATTTTCAGGGTTTTAGATTGTTTAGTACTTTGGGTACTTTGGGTATCTTTTTGGGTATTAGATTGTTTAGTACTTTATATGCAGCACTATTGTATTATTGGTTTTAGCGATACATTTTTTGCACTTTCCTATTTGAATATTTGTCACATTCCTGTGTAGCTGCTGTTTAGTTTGCTTTTTTATTGGTTTGCGCAGTATTATTACACTTTCCATCAAATTGTAATGTCTAGACGACTGGGTCAGAGCAACTCCAAAACTGCAGCTCTTGTGGGATGTTCCCGGCCTGCAGTGGTCAGGACCGACCAGAAGTGGTCCAAGGAAGGATAACTGACCAACCGGTGGCAGGATCATGGGTGGCCAAGGTTCACTGATAGAGGTGGGGAAGGGAGGCTCATTCATGGAGGTGGGGAGGGAAGGCTCATTGATGGAGGAGGGGAGGGAAGGCTCATTGATGGAGGTGGGGAGGGAAGGCTCATTGATGGAGGTGGGGAGGGAAGGCTCATTGATGGAGGTGGGGAGGGAAGGCTCATTGATGGAGGTGGGGAGGGAAGGCTCATTGATGGAGGTGGGGAGGGAAGGCTCATTGATGGAGGTGGGGAAGGAAGGCTCATTGATGGAGGTGGGGAGGGAAGGCTCATTGATATAGGTGGGAGAGAAGGCTCATTGATGGAGGTGGGGAGGGGAGGAAAGGCTCATTGATGGAGGAGGGGATGGAAGGCTCATTGATGGAGGAGGGGAGGGAAGGCTCATTGATGGAGGTGAGGAGGGAAGGCTCATTGATGGAGGTGGGGAGGGGAGGAAAGGCTCATTGATGGAGGTGGGGAAGGAAGGCTCATTGATGGCGGTGGGGAGGGAAGGCTCATTGATGGACGTGCGGGAGGTAAGGCTCATTGATCTCATCTGACCACAGCACTTTCTCTCAATCCTTCTCTGAATCATTTAGATGTTCATTGGCAAACTTCAGACGGACCTGTACATGTGCCTTCTTGAGGGGGGGACACCTTGCGGGCGCTGTAGGATTTCAATCCATGGCGACGTATTGTGTTACCAATGGTTTATTTGGTGACTGGAGTCCTAAAAGCGCCAGTTTTAAAAAAATTACAGTATTCATAATCGCCGATCTTGGCATTTTTAATGCTTTTAAGTGCAAAGGAGGGATTTGCAGTCTTATAGACCCCAGATCCCTCCCTAATAATACCTGACACGTGCCTATTGCTGTCTCAAGGGATGTTGGGATGTTTACATTCCTTGTAAGAGCAAAAAAAGTGATACAATTTTTTTTTATGGTATGACAGATACTCTTAGAACTGTATGGCTGGGGTATGACAGGTCCTCCTATCAATGTACAGTCATGGTATGACAAGTACTCTTAGAACTGTATGGCTGGGGTATGAAAGGGCCTCAAAGCACTGTACAGTCATGGTATGACAGGTCCTCCTAGCACTGTACAGTCATGGTATGACAGGTCCTCCTAGCACTGTACAGTAATGGTATGACAGGTACTCTTACTCTTACTCTTATAACTGTATAACTGAGGTATGACAGGTCCTCCTAGCACTGTACAGTCATGGTATGACAGGCCCTCCTAGCACTGTACAGTCATGGTGTGACAGGTCCTCCCAGCACTGTACAGTCATGGTGTGACAGGTACTCTTAGAACTATATGACAGGTCCTCCTAGCACTGAACAGTCATGGTGTGACAGGTCCTCCTAGCACTGAACAGTCATGGTGTGACAGGTCCTCCTAGCACTGTACAGTCATGGTGTGACAGGTCCTCCTAGCACTGTACAGTCATGGTGTGACAGGTCCTCCTAGCACTGTACAGTCATGGTGGGACAGGTCCTCCTAGCACTGTACAGTCATGGTGTGACAGGTCCTCCTAGCACTGTACAGTCATGGTGTGACAGGTCCTCCTAGCACTGTACAGTCATGGTGTGACAGGTCCTCCTAGCACTGTACCGTCATGGTGTGACAGGTCCTCCTAGCACTGTACAGTCATGGTGTGACAGGTCCTCCTAGCACTGTACAGTCATGGTGTGACAGGTCCTCTTAGCACTGTACAGTCATGGTGTGACAGGTCCTCCTAGCACTGTACAGTCATGGTGGGACAGGTCCTCCTAGCACTGTACAGTCATGGTGTGACAGGTCCTCCTAGCACTGTACAGTCATGGTGGGACAGGTCCTCCTAGCACTGTACAGTCATGGTGGGACAGGTCCTCCTAGCACTGTACAGTCATGGTGCGACAGGTCCTCCTAGCACTACAGTCATGGTGTGACAGGTCCTCTTAGCACTGTACAGTCATGGTGTGACAGGTCCTCCTAGCACTGTACAGTCATGGTGTGACAGGTCCTCTTAGCACTACAGTCATGGTGTGACAGGTCCTCTTAGCACTGTACAGTCATGGTGTGACAGGTCCTCCTAGCACTGTACAGTCATGGTGTGACAGGTCCTCTTAGCACTACAGTCATGGTGTGACAGGTCCTCCTAGCACTGTACAGTCATGGTGTGACAGGTCCTCTTAGCACTGTACAGTCATGGTGTGACAGGTCCTCCTAGCACTGTACAGTCATGGTGTGACAGGTCCTCCCAGCACTGTACAGTCATGGTGTGACAGATCCTCCTAGCACTGTACAGTCATGGTGTGACAGGTCCTCCTAGCACTGTACCGTCATGGTGTGACAGGTCCTCCTAGCACTGTACAGTCATGGTGTGACAGGTCCTCCTAGCACTGTACAGTCATGGTGTGACAGGTCCTCCTAGCACTGTACCGTCATGGTGTGACAGGTCCTCCTAGCACTGTACAGTCATGGTATGACAGGTCCTCTTAGCACTACAGTCATGGTGTGACAGGTCCTCCTAGCACTGTACAGTCATGGTGTGACAGGTCCTCTTAGCACTACAGTCATGGTGTGACAGGTCCTCCTAGCACTGTACCGTCATGGTGTGACAGGTCCTCCTAGCACTGTACAGTCATGGTTTGACAGGTCCTCCTAGCACTGTACAGTCATGGTTTGACAGGTCCTCTTAGCACTACAGTCATGGTGTGTCAGGTCCTCTTAGCACTGTACAGTCATGGTGTGACAGGTCCTCTTAGCACTGTACAGTCATGGTGGGACAGGTCCTCTTAGCACTGTACAGTCATGGTGTGACAGGTCCTCCTAGCACTGTACAGTCATGGTGTGACAGGTCCTCCTAGCACTGTACCGTCATGGTGTGACAGGTCCTCCTAGCACTGTACAGTCATGGTATGACAGGTCCTCTTAGCACTGTACAGTCATGGTGTGACAGGTCCTCCTAGCACTGTACCGTCATGGTGTGACAGGTCCTCCTAGCACTGTACAGTCATGGTGTGACAGGTCCTCCTAGCACTGTACAGTCATGGTATGACAGGTCCTCCTAGCACTGTACCGTCATGGTGTGACAGGTCCTCCTAGCACTGTACAGTCATGGTGTGACAGGTCCTCCTAGCACTGTACAGTCATGGTATGACAGGTCCTCCTAGCACTGTACAGTCATGGTGTGACAGGTCCTCCTAGCACTGTACAGTCATGGTGTGACAGGTCCTCCTAGCACTGTACCGTCATGGTGTGACAGGTCCTCCTAGCACTGTACAGTCATGGTGTGACAGGTCCTCCTAGCACTGTACAGTCATGGTATGACAGGTCCTCCTAGCACTGTACAGTCATGGTGTGACAGGTCCTCCTAGCACTGTACAGTCATGGTGTGACAGGTCCTCCTAGCACTGTACAGTCATGGTGTGACAGGTCCTCCTAGCACTGTACAGTCATGGTGTGACAGGTCCTCCTAGCACTGTACAGTCATGGTATGACAGGTCCTCTTAGCACTGTACAGTCATGGTGTGACAGGTCCTCCTAGCACTGTACAGTCATGGTGTGACAGGTCCTCCTAGCACTGTACCGTCATGGTGTGACAGGTCCTCCTAGCACTGTACAGTCATGGTGTGACAGGTCCTCCTAGCACTGTACAGTCATGGTATGACAGGTCCTCTTAGCACTGTACCGTCATGGTGTGACAGGTCCTCCTAGCACTGTACAGTCATGGTGTGACAGGTCCTCCTAGCACTGTACAGTCATGGTATGACAGGTCCTCTTAGCACTGTACAGTCATGGTGTGACAGGCATAGCTCCCAACTGTCCCTGATTTCGAGTTAAAATACTCCTATGATAAAAATTATAGACTGATCATTTCTTTGTAAGTGGGCAAACTTTCAAAATCTGCAGGGGATCAAATAATAATTTTTCCCCGCTGTATACATTCTATACACCTGTATCCAGAGAAGTGGGGGATGGGCAGTGTTTTGGGGCTCCCGTCTGCTCTGTACAATCAGCTCCAAGCAATGACATCTGCTGATATTTTCCACGTGACGAGCTGAGGGTTAAAGGTTGTTGGGAGGGGCTGGGATTTGTGTGGCAGATGTCGCTGAATGGCAGTGTCGCAGTACAGTCCAGAGGACACCGACACTCCTACATTCTATGATTATGGCTTTGCTGAGTGGAGAGGTGCTGTAAGCAGTCACCATGCTCCTGGCACTGTGGAAGGGTCTGCACTTTTCCTGGCTGTCAGTGCAAATTGTGGGGCTGCTGTGTGCTGGGCTGCTGCTGCTGAAAGCCACTTCCCTCCTCTACAGATGGAAGAAGCTGCGATCAGCTGTGAGGGACTTCCCGGGACCTCCCAGCCACTGGCTCTATGGCCATGTCAACCAGGTGAGAATGTCTGCTGTCATTGTATCTGGAGGGTGAGAAGGAGCTCAGACAGTCCATGCTTCAGGTGTCAGTTCTGGACTTATTAAGGTAGGTGCACCACACAGGTTATCTCTCCCAGAATAAATCTCCGACTGGATTGGGAAAAGTGGATGGAGATGTTTTATCAGCTCCAGGACAGCTAATGGTGGAGACATGTTGTCATGGAAAAGACGGGGTATGACAGGTCCTCCTAGCATAGCTCCCAACTGTCCCTTATTTCGAGGGACTGTCCCTCATTTCGGAGCAAAGTCCCTCTGTCCCTCTTTCCTCCTCATTTGTCCCTCATTTTGGTCTGATCTATACAGTTGTATATAAAATGCACTTTTTATCTTTCAAAAAGTGTTTCCCAGAGCTAAACATTTCATCCAATTTCTGCATTTGTACACTTTAAAAGCCAATATAAAGGAGTAGTAGTGGTAAAAAAAAAGCCCTTGTAGATTTAATTAAGCTTTTTTTTGGTTAATTCTCCTTTAAGGGTGGCGTGACAGGAGGCGTGTCCTATGCCTACATACACTTGCTAGTAGGTGTCCCTCATTCCCATCTCAAAATGTTGGGAGGTATGTGACAGGTACTCCTACAACTGTACAGTAGGGTTGCCACCTGTACGGGTTTTCTCCCGGACAGTCCGGTTTTTAAATGATGTGTTCGAGTTTTCATCTGCTCCAGACCCGGACACATCATTCAGACCGGACAGTCCCGCGAAAGTCTACACGATCATCTGTTGCATGTCACTCCTCCCCGCCGTCCCTGCAGCCTGTCTCACTCACACACACAGCAGAACAAAGCTGCCTCCCCCTCCTCCTCCTCCTCCTCATTCAGCTCTGTATATACACACAGGAGGAGGGGGAGCAGGAAAACACACTGATATCAGGTCTGTACAGAGTTTTCTATGCTTTGTTGATGGACAGGGAGGAGGGGGAGAGAGTGGCTGGGAAGGAGGAAACTAAAAGGATGTACACTTGGTGGAGTGATATGGGGGGTTAGGAGGATATGTGCTGGGGGGGGGGGGAGCTTATAGACAGGAAAGGACATATGCCAGAAAAAGTGTGGGATGAATTTGAAAACTGACAGCCCCTTTCAGCACTAGCCCTCTCCCCCCAGCACATATCCAACCCCCCCTTCCAGCACCAGCCCTCTCCCCCCAGAACATATCCAACCCCCCCAGCACTAGCACTCTCCCCACTATCACATATCCACCCCCCTTCCAGCACCAGCCCTCTCCCCCACAGAACATATCCAACCCCCCCAGCGCTAGCCCTCTCCCCCCCCAGCACATATCCAACCCCCCCTTCCAGCACTAGTCCTGTCCCTCCCAGAGTGCCCCCCAGCACATATCCAAGCCCCCTTCCAGCACTAGCCCTCTCCCTCCCGGAGTTCCCCCCAGCACGTATCCCACCCCCCCTTTCCAGCACTAGCCCTCTCCCTCCAGCACATATCCAGACCCCCCTCCCCTTTCCAGCACTAACCCTCTCCCTCCAACACATATCCAGACCCCCCTCTTTCCAGCACTAACCCTCCCCCAGCACATATCCAATCCCCCCCAGCACTAGCCCTCTCCCCCACAGAACATATCCAACTCCCCCAGCACTAGCACTCTCCCCACCATCACATATCCAGCCCCCCTTCCAGCGCTAGCCCTCTCCCCCACAGAACATATCCAACCCCCCCCCAAGCACTAGCCCTCTCCTCCCAGCACATATCCAACCCCCCCTTCCAGCACTAGTCCTCTCCCTCCCAGAGTGCCCCCAGCACATATCCAAGCCCCCTTCCAGCACTAGCCCTCTCCCTCCCAGAGTTCCCCCAGCACATATCCAACCCCCCCCCCCCTTTCCAGCACTAGCCCTCTCCCTCCAGCACATATCCAGACCCCCCTCCCCTTTCCAGCAATAACCCTCTCCCTCCAACACATATCCAGACCCCCCTCTTTCCAGCACTAACCCCCCCCCCAGCACATATCCAATCCCCCCCAGCACTAGCCCTCTCCCCCCAGCACATATCCAACCCCCCCTTCCAGCACCAGCCCTCTCCCCCCAGAACATATCCAACCCCCCCAGCACTAGCACTCTCCCCACTATCACATATCCACCCCCCTTCCAGCACCAGCCCTCTCCCCCACAGAACATATCCAACCCCCCCAGAACTAGCACTCTCCCCACTATCACATATCAAGCCCCCCATCCAGCGCTAGCCCTCTCCCCCACAGAACATATCCAACCCCCCCAGCACTAGCCCTCTCCCCCCCAGCACATATCCAACCCCCCCTTCCAGCACTAGTCCTGTCCCTCCCAGAGTGCCCCCCAGCACATATCCAAGCCCCCTTCCAGCACTAGCCCTCTCCCTCCCGGAGTTCCCCCCAGCACGTATCCCACCCCCCCTTTCCAGCACTAGCCCTCTCCCTCCAGCACATATCCAGACCCCCCTCCCCTTTCCAGCACTAACCCTCTCCCTCCAACACATATCCAGACCCCCCCTCTTTCCAGCACTAACCCTCCCCCAGCACATATCCAATCCCCCCCAGCACTAGCCCTCTCCCCCACAGAACATATCCAACTCCCCCAGCACTAGCACTCTCCCCACCATCACATATCCAGCCCCCTTCCAGCGCTAGCCCTCTCCCTCACAGAACATATCCAACCCCCCCCCCCCCCCAGCACTAGCCCTCTCCTCCCAGCACATATCCAACCCCCCCTTCCAGCACTAGTCCTCTCCCTCCCAGAGTGCCCCCAGCACATATCCAAGCCCCCTTCCAGCACTAGCCCTCTCCCTCCCAGAGTTCCCCCAGCACATATCCAACCCCCCCCCCCCTTTCCATTACTAGCCCTCTCCCTCCAGCACATATCCAGACCCCCCTCCCCTTTCCAGCAATAACCCTCTCCCTCCAACACATATCCAGACCCCCCTCTTTCCAGCACTAACCCTCCCCCCAGCACATATCCAATCCCCCCCAGCACTAGCCCTCTCCCCCACAGCACATATCCAACCCTCCCCCTCTCCCAGCACTTGCCTTCTTCCTCCCAGAGTGCCCCCCCAGCACATATCCAACCCCCCTTTCCAGCACTAGCCCTCTCCCCCCCAGCACATATCCAACCCCCCCTTCTAGCACTAGCCCTCTCCCTCCCAGAGTGCCCCCACAGCACATACCCAACCCCCCTTCTAGCACTAGCCCTCTCCCCCCAGCACATATCCACCCCCCCTTCCAGCACTAGCCCTCTCCCCCCCAGCACATATCCAACCCCCCTTCTAGCACTAGCCCTCTCCCTCCCAGAGTGCCCCCGCAGCACATACCTAACCCCCTTCCAGCACTAGCCCTCTCCCCCCCCCAGCACATATCCAACCCCCCCTTCCAGCATTAGCCCTCTCCCTCCCAGAGTGCCCCCCCAGCACATATCCAACTTCTCACAGAGGGGATGATCATGGCATCTGGGACCCCCGAGAGATGAAGGACATTTGCCCTGGGTGCCCACACTAGCTTCTGCTTGGCAAGTTAGTGGAGCCAAGTGCCAGAACTTGTTCCAGCACTGGGCTCCAAGACTTGCTCCTCCCAAGCCCGGATTCATGGGACGCTGGGATTTAGTTTGCGCTTTTCTTTTCGCATTTTTCATTTCGCGCTTTTCAGTTCATTTCTGAACGGCCGTTCGTCAACCAGACATGTTGCGGAATCGGAGGAGATAACGTGTTATTTATTATTGGCCTTGGAGTTATTGCTTTGACATAATTTTTTTGGTTGAATAATAATGATTTGATTTGTTATATTTTCTATATTTTTGGATGCATAGAATGCACTTTTTGGTTAAGTTCTATTGGCAGATATCATGTCTAATTTTATTTGTCTTCTTTTTTTAATGCACAATAAAAAAATTGTGTAGAATAATACTTGGCTATGTGTTTTACTACAAATGACAGTTTGGGAGTCGGCAGTTACATTTAAAAAAATACAATGTAAAATTAACAAGGGACACCAACATAGTTGTATCTTTGATCTTAAAAACTACGAAAGAATTGGGTTTGTGGTAACTTGCCCAGAAAAACAAAAAAAAAACATAATAATATTATTGTTGATATCACTAGAAAAAAAAAGCCTTTGAAAATACGTTTGCAATAACTCCATCAGTATCACCAGCAAAGCAGCTTCATTATTATCCCATTAAAGAAGAAGAGAATTGTGCGCTGCATTTCCAGATTTCATAATTTGCCGCGTCACAAATGTTAATTCTCCATTACGAACGCTAGTTTACAAGACCGACCGCTTCCGGCTCGTCCTTTCTTCCGAGCATGCGTGTTTGTACTTTGGACTTTTGTCCGACGGACTTGTGTACACACGCTCAGAAAATCCGACAACAGACATTTGTCCGCGGAAAATTTGAGAACCTGCCATCCAACATTTGTCCACGGAAAATCCGACAACAATTGTCCGATGGAGCATACAAACGGTCGGATTTACCGCCAAATAGCCTGACATCCAACATTTCCCGTCAGAAAGTCCGATCGTGTTTACGCGGCATAAGGGTTTATAGTTCACACCATTGCAGCGCAGGGCAGAAAAGTACAGCATGCTGCTTTTTCCTGCACCACAAACGCATCACAGTGCACATAGAAGCCCGAGGAAAGAAAGAAGAGGGAAGTGACCTCACAGGATGAATGTAGATAGAAAAATGCACATAAAAGGGGCATCAAACGGATGCAGAGGTACAAGGAAAAAAACACGTAGTTACTTGCAGTTTCTGGTCGAAAGAACAACAAACAATTCCCGGTGCTCACAGTCCGTATGAAGTAAAAGTCCAGCATTGAAATAGTGAAGTGGCAACTAAAAGGGGAAAGGCGATCCACTAAAAAGCAAAAAAAAAAAGTAAGCGTCTTATTGCTCACAGTACTTTGACTGGTAGAGGTGATGAAAGTCACTGTGGATGGATGGATGGATGGATAGATGGATGGATGGATGGTACATGAAGTGGAGGTGATGAGAAGCTGCAGCTCCCAGGCACAGTGGATCGGGGGAAGGATCCGCAGTAACGTAGAAAAAAATCAGAATTGTCAGAGCGGAGGAGTAATGAAATTGAAGAGCATCCAGACCAGTGGCGACCCGTGCACTGTGGGAGCAGAGGCGCCGCCCCGACCCCCATCCATGCGCCCGGCCCCATTCAGGACGTCGGACGCATGGATTCCTATGGCGGGAGGGGGTGGTACTTTTTTAAGCACCTGATTAGAGGCAGAGAGTGCGCCCCGATCCCACCCAATTGTGTGACGATAGCAAATAAATTTTCGCTATTTTCACACTAACCTTCCTCCCCGCCAATCAGGAGGCAGGGCGTCAAAGCTGTTTCCTGATTGGGCAAAGCGCCAGGCATCCAACAGGGTGGCCTGGCGCTTTGGCCAATCAGGAAACAGAAGAAGAGGAGTGGAGGACTCGGAGACACACGCTGGAGCCTGGAGCGGAGGTCGCTGTAAGTGTCAGAGCCATGCGGGGGGGGGGGGGGGTCTGGATTGGATTGTGCTGCCAGAGCCACGAGCCCCGCGAGTGGGGGGGTTGGTGGGCACAGTGGCTGCATATGATGGGCACAAGTGGCTGCGTTTGATGGGCACAAGTGGCTGCATTTGATGGGCACAGTGGCTGCCTTTGATGGGCACAGTGGCTGCCTTTGATGGGCACAAGTGGCTGTGTTTGATGGGCACAAGTGGCTGCCTTTGATGGGCACAAGAGGCTGTGTTTGATGGGCACAAGTGGCTGCCTTTGATGGGCACAGTGGCTGCCTTTGATGGGCACAAGTGGCTGCCTTTGATGGGCACAGTGGCTGCCTTTGATGGGCACAGTGGCTGCATTTGATGGGCACAAGTGGCGGCCTTTGATGGGCACAGTGAGGCTGCAATTGAGGGGGGGGGGGTTCAGTATTTTTCAGTTAGTTTGCGCCCCCCCAAAAATTTTGAGCACCAGCCGCCACTGATCCAGACTTTCATACAAACAGAAGATGTGCATCCTGAGCGCAGAGGGAGATCTCCTGCAAAAAAAATAAAAGGAAAGCCGGCAGCCGCTGGGCCCGCCACAAACATGGAGGACGGCTGTTTGCTGTTGTTTGTGGCGGCCCTCTTGTGTTTCGGCTTTCCTTATATTTTTTTGCACGAGATCTCCCTCTGCGCTCAGGTAGAGAGAATGGATTATAGGGCACTCCGGAAGACAAACGACCTTCTTAGGGGAACAGAACATCAATAACCCAGACAGGAGTATGCAGGCCTTATCCAATAATGCACCTCAGGGAAGCTCACTCTAATAGAAAACAAAGCAGAAAAGAAGGCGCTTCCAAGTGCAGTATTAAAAGGCTTTAATTACCCAAAGCAGTTAAAGCGTTTGTTAACCCCCCAAAAAAATTGAGATTCTGGCCCCTTAAAGCAGATTACACAGCACAGCGCTTGTGCTATGTAATCTGCCCCCCTCTAAAGTGTAAAAGAAACCCCCCTAAACCTACCACTTCCTGTACGCCCAGTCTAAACAGACCACGATACCTAGGGCAGCTCCTCCCTGATCACCGTGGTCTAAGTGCCTCCCTCTGTGATAGGTTCCCTGCTCTCTGCTCTCCCCCTCACCCCCTTCCTTCCTCCCTGTCAGCACCCTCTCTGTCTGTCTCCGGCCCCTGATCCCAGACCCAATATCATTTTTAAAGATATTAAAAAGTAAGGGTCCCAGCACTAAACCTTGGGGTACACCACTGATAACCCTAGACCATTGAGAGTAAGGCTACTTTCACACTGAGATCGCTTTACAGGCGTTCTAGCACTAAAAATAGCGCCTGTAAAGCGCCTCTCCTGTCACTACAGCTTGAAAGCCAGAGTGCTTTCACACTGGAGCGGTGCGCTTGAGGGACATTAAAAAAAGTCCCCCAAGCCGCATCTTTGGGGCGGTTTAGGAGCACCCTATACACGGCTCCTAAAACGCCCCTGCCCATTGAAATGAATGGGCACCACTGCTGAAGCGCCTAGCTAGCGGGGGTTAAAAGCGCCCCGCTAATGGGCAAAAAGCGCCGCTAAAACTGCGGTAAAGTGTCGCTAAAACTAGTGGGGCTTTACCGCCGACGTTCTCACCGCCCCAGTGTGAAAGTGCCCTCAGAGTCATTAACCACGACTCTCTGAATTCTGTCTTTTAGCCAGTTTTCTATCCATTTACAAATTGATATTTCCAAGCCTGTAGACTTTAACTTACACATGAGCCGTGTGTGCGGAACTGTGTCGAACGCTTTTGCAAAATCCAAGTATACCACGTCCACCGTCACCCCTCTGTCCAAGTATACCACGTCCACCGTCACCCCTCTGTCCAAGTATACCACATCCACAGCCACCCCTCTGTCCAAGTATACCACGTCCACAGCCACCCCTCTGTCCAAGTATACCACATCCACAGCCACCCCTCTGTCCAAGTATACCACATCCACATCCACCCCTCTGTCCAAGTATACCACGTCCACATCCACCCCTCTGTCCAAGTGTACCACGTCCACATCCACCCCTCTGTCCAAGTATACCTTGTCCACCGCCACCCCTCTGTCCAAGTATACCACGTCTACAGTAACCCTTCTGTCCAAGTATACCACGTCCACAGCCACCCCTCTGTCCAAGTATACCACATCCACAGCCACCCCTCTGTCCAAGTATACCACGTCCACAGCCACCCCTCTGTCCAAGTATACCACGTCCACAGCCACCCCTCTGTCCAAGTATACCACGTCCACAGCCACCCCTCTGTCCAAGTATACCTTGTCCACCGCCACCCCTCTGTCCAAGTATACCACGTCCACAGTAACCCTTCTGTCCAAGTATACCACGTCCACAGCCACCCCTCTGTCCAAGTATACCACGTCCACAGCCACCCCTCTGTCCAAGTATACCACTTCCACAGCCACCCCTCTGTCCAAGTATACCACATCCTCCACTCTGTCCAAGGTTTTACTTACCTCCTCATAAAAAGAAGAAGTGCCTTTCTTTGGCTTGAATGAGCCCGGGAAAAGCTTCATCATGTATACTGACCATAAGAATCTCAAATATATTACAACAACAAAACGTTTTAACCCTATCCAGGCTGGGGTGTTGGTCTCGGTTCACTTGCTTTGACCTCCAAATCACTTACAGACCCTTGTCCAAAAAAACTCTCCAGTTAGCCAGCTAGCATCTTTTCTTATACAGGATATTTTGTGGGTTACATGGTATTTCTTTGGATGTTATATCTGATTGGGGTTCACAGTTTGTCTCCAAGTTTTGGCACGCTTTCTGCTCTCTGCTGGGGTTTCCGTTTTTCTTTTCTTCTATCACCCCCCCTTATCAAATGGGCAGAATGAAAAGAGCAATGCGTCTCTACAGCTTTTTTTTTGATGCTCTGTATCAGAAAACCAATTAGACTGGACTTCCCTTTTGTTTTGGGCCAAATTCACTCATAAGGGTCACCCTCATTCTTGTTCTGGGATGTACCACTTCGTTCTTTCGTGTCTATGGTTATCATCTGAAGCTCTGTTCATTTTCCAACCTGTCATGCTGTGTCCCTGGCACCACATCAGTAGTCCGAAACACCAAGTTTGGAGAACAGACCATGATTATCTGACTTCCGCCATGCTCCCAGAAAACATTTGCTGATACTCCTTATCAACCATCTCCTGTATTCCTTGGTGGCTCTCAACCAAAAACATCTCCCTCAAATTCTCTCAAATCTCCCAGAAACTGACCTTGAGGTTTATGGGCTTGTACCAGATTGTTTCTGTCTCGGGCTATTTCCCTCCTTTAATATACCCAACAGGTCACCTAGCTGAAGCCTGTATGTCCTCAGACTACTGTGGCCTCCAGATCTCATGTACTTGCGGACATATAAGAAGAGTATGAGGTACAAAAGATCATGGATTCCAGATAGGTCAGAAATTGCCTTCAATACCTCGTGCCCTGGTTTCGGCTATGGTCCTGAAGAATGCTCCCGGGTCACAGTAGATTTCTCATGTCTCATCCATAGAAACCTGCTCCAATGGCCCTCCACAATGGGGTGTAATGTTAGGCACCCTTGCCTCTGCCACAGGATGATGTATGTGTATATCTGGTCTGATAAGTGATGTTGGATGGTATATGTGTACATCGGGTCTGATAAATGTTCTCTACTCTACGTCTACTCTGGATTTGCAGCAATATATTATTGGCAGATGAGGTTCGACATCTTGTATTCTGGTGACATTCCTCCTCTAGGTTTCCATAACTAACAAGATGAGGGTCACCTAAAACAAGGACCTCGTGTCTCTGGGAGTCCAGCAGATGTTGGGGGGGGGGGTTCAGATGCCTGTGATTATACGGTGTTCTTAGTTTAAACTTGGGAATGTTTTAGTATTTATAACATAATTCTTATTTATGTATTGGATATGTCTTTGTGATACGTTGTTTTAGGTTTTTTTGTTTATTGTTTATTATTTTACAATGTCCATAAATTCTATCTATCTATCATCTCTCTTTACAGTTCCGCCGGGATGGATTTGATCTGGACCGGTTGATGGTTTGGGTGAAGAAATATCCCAACGCCTTCCCTTTGTGGATTGGAAAGTTTGTGACGAGTCTGATCATCACTAACCCGGAGTATGCCAAAGCGGTGTTTGGGCGATCAGGTGGGAACCAAGAAAATACTGTATTTGAAATAAGAACTCACCGTGGTCTTCCCTCTTTGAGGCTTTCAGATGAAATTTAGGATCCAACCAGATTCCACCAGCCAGTAGGGTTTTGTTCTTTGGAATTTGATAAATTGGGGTGATTGTATCCTATACAAGGAGGATGATTGGGTGTTCTCAGTATCAATAACCATCAGATGCGGGCCATACATGGCATTGTCAGACCATTTCTACCAGATCACAGTCCTAGTAATGACCAAATCGATGTCCTGTCGCCAAACACTGGTTTTCTGTCACCTGATTGGCTGTTTATTGGATTTAAAAACTAGCTGAGATGTGCATCATTGGAGGAACCCATAGAGACATAAAGATGTACAGTATATACCAGATACTGTACATAGACAGATCTGTAGAGGCGAATATAGCAGATACTGTATATAGAGGGATGGTAAGTGAGGAAGAACAATTGTAAGTGTGCAGATGAAGGCAGTTCCAGCCACTCTATGGGGAGAGAGTTGGAGCATTGCTTCCATATGATCCAGGGCTATGGGGTGAAGGCCATATGTGTGCTCATTCATTCATTCTCCCCATAGGTAATGAGACCTACCTGCAGCCCATACTCAGGATTATTTACATCTTTCCTTGTTATTTGACACATTTGTGCCTGGAACTGTTTGTTTCTCAGCCATGAATGGCTGAAGGGACCACTGGGAAGCCATTGTGGAAGCCATATGGGCACAGACGTAAAATGTTTTTTTGATATACATTGCCTTGAAAAAGTATTCACACCCCTTGAAATTTTCCACATTTTTTCATGTTACAACCAAAAACGTAAATGTATTTTATGTGATAGACCAACACAAAGTGACACATAATTGTCAAGTGGAAAGAAAATGATAAATGGGTTTCAATTTTTTTTACAAATAAATATGTGAAAAGTGTGTGTGTGGGGGGGGGGGGGGCATTTGTATGGCGCCCCCCTAAGCCAATACTTTGTAGAACCCCCTTTCTCTGCAATTACAGCTGCAAGTCTTTTTTGGGGATGTCTCTACCAGCTTTACACATCTAGAGAGTGAAATTTCTGCCCATTCTTCTTTAAAAAATATCTCAAGCTCTGTCAGATTGGATGGAGAGCGTCTGTAAACAGCAATTTTCAAGTCTTGCCACAGATTCTTAATTGGATTTAGGTCTTGACTGTGACTGGGCCATTCTAACACATGAATATGCTTTGATCTAAACCATTCCATTGTAGCTCTGGCTGTATGTTTAGGTTCGTGATCCTGCTGGAAGGTGAACCTCCGCCCCAGTATCTTTTGCAAGATTGTCCTGTATTTGGCTCCATCCATCTTTCCATCAACTCTGACCAGCTTCCCTGTCCCTGCTGAAGAAAAGCATCCCCACCACATGATGCTGCCGCCACCATGTTTCACGGTGGGGATGGTGTGTTCAGGGTGATGTGCAGTGTTAGTTTTCCGCCACACATAGCATTTTGCTATTAGGCCAAAAAATTACATTTTGGTCTCATCTGACCAGATCACCTTCTTCCACATGTTTGCTGTGTCCTCCACATGGCTTCTCACAAACTACAAACAGGACTTCTTATGACTTTCTTTCTCCAATGTCTTTCTTCTTGTCACTCTTCCATAAAGGGCAGATTTGTGGAGAACACGACTAATAGTTGTCCTGTGGACAGATTCTCCCACCTGAGCTGTGGATCTCTGCAGCTCCTCCAGAGTTACCATGGACCTCTTGGCTCTTCTCTGATAAATGCTCTCCTTGCCCGGCCGGTCAGTTTAGGTGGACGGCCATGTCTTGGTAGGTTTGCAGTTGTGCCATACTCTTTCCATTTTCCCGATGATGGATTGAACAGAGCTCCGTGAGATGTTCAAAGCTTGGGAGATTTTTTTATAACCTAACCCTGCTTTATACTTCTCCACAACTTTATCCCTGACCTGTCTGGTGTGTTCCTTGGCCTTTATGATGCCGTTCGTTCACTAAGGTTCTCTAACAAACCTCTGAGGACTTCACAGAACAGCTGCATTTATATTGAGATTAACTTACACACAGGTGGACTCTATTTACCAATTAGGTGACTTCTGAAGGCAATTGTTTCCACTAGATCTTAGTTAGGGGTATCAGAGTAAAGGGGGCTGAATACAAATGCCCCCCCCCCCCACTTTTCACATATTTATTTGTAAAAAAATTGGAAAACCATTTATAATTTTCCTTCCACTTCACAATTATGTGACACTTTGTGTTGGTCTATCACATAAAACATGACAAAATCTGTAAAATTTCAAGGGGTATGAATACTGTACAATACTGTATTGTAGTAAAAAAATATTTGTGAAGCCATTGCTTTGACAGCTGACTGAGGGTACACCTACTGTTGCTCTTCTTCATTTACCATCGTTCTTCTTCATTTACCATCATTCTTTCTCACCTACCATCGTTCTTCCTCACCTACCATCATTCATCCTCACCATCGTTCATCCTCACCTACCATCGTTCATCCTCACCATCGTTCATCCTCACCTACCATCGTTCTTCCTCACCTACCATCGTTCTTCCTCACCTACCAACATTCTTCTTCACCTACCATTGTTCATCCTCACTGTTCATCCTCACCTACAATCCTTTTTCTAACTTTTTCTAACCATTGTTCTTCCTTACCTAACATCATTTTTCTTCACCTACTATCGTTCTTCCTCACCTACTATTGTTCTTCCTCACTTACCATCATTCTTCCTCACTTTTCATCGTTCTTCCTCACCTACCATCATTCTTCCTAAGATATGTCAACTTAACCCTTAAAAGGGTTAAGTTGACATAAATTCGTTTTTATATGAATTGCACTTTGATACGGTTATGTTGCTTATAATGATCCCGCCACTGTCAGTATCTGGCCCCTAGAGGGCATGTGAAGGGTTAATCCCGCAATACCAAGTCAGGACATTTAAGGATGCTTACAGTAGTGCTGAAAGACAATCTGATGAAAACTCTTCCAACAAAAACGCTACCAACAAAATCTTCCAACATGATGAGATCTCTGTTCATTGCTCTGCCTGTTTGTGTCTGGGTCAGATCTAATTACTGTGCAGCTCTCACTTGCACAGGAAGTGTCAGTTCTCACACTACAGGGAGTGGTCATGCATTAACCTGTGCAGTGTCAGTGCATGCTGCAAGTCTCATGTGTGAACACAAACAGAAATGTCTGACACAGGAATGTGATGATTTACTCTATTATTGGCTATGTGTACAGGGCAACATATGACACCATGACACTACATGATCAACGTCCATCCTGTGAACTAGGGTTGCACCGATACCACTTTTTTAAGACCGAGTACAAGTACCGATACTTTTTTTTAAGTACTCGCTGATACCGATTGTCGATACTTTTTTTTTAATGTCATATGACAGTGGACTGTGTCAGTAGTTATTTATTTTATTACATTTTTTTTAAATTTTAGTTTTTACAATTTTTTTTTTACAATTTATATTTTTATTGTTATTTTTTTTTTTACAATGCTTTCTTTTTCTTGGTGGTGGTGGTGGTGGTGGTGGTGGTGGTGGTGGTGGTGGGGGAGGGGGGGGGGGCAGTGTTTATTTTATTTTATTTTATTTTCTATTTTATTTTTACAATTTTACCTTTAAATATATATATTTTTTTTTAATCCCTCTTTTGAGGCAGAGAAAGGGACTGAGGACACAGATTCCCCAGGACCTTTCTCTGCAGCCTCAAACCTGCACTGAAGATGAATGGACAGGTGACAAAGGCTCCTCTCCATTCATAAACTGAGACATCATAAGCACAGATTACTATGTTTCAGTTATGGACAGTGATCACGGACTCTGTGCAATCAGAAAAGGAAGGAGCCGGTAAATGACAGATTTACTGGCTCCTTCCTCTGCTCTCCATCCTGACAGATCTGGGACAGGGAGGGACCGGAGGAGGACAGAGGGTGGCACAGAGGGGGAGAGACCGGGGGAGCATGGAGGACACAGAGGGGGACTGTAGGAGCACAGAGGACATGGAGGGGGACTAGAGGAGCATGGAGGACACAGGGGATGGGGGGGGGGGGGGTGGGACCGGAGGAGCACACAGAGAAGCACACAGAGGAGGACACAGAGAAGGACACAGGGGACAGTCAGGGATGATCAGTGCGGTGGTGGGGGGAGTTACAAGCACCGATGGGTGCTTGTAACTCCCCCCACCACTGCACCGATCACCCCTGACTGCCCAGGTATCGGGTCAAGCATCAGAGCATTTGCTCGTGCAAATGCTCGGTATCGGCAACTAGTATTGGTATCGATGCAACCCTACTGTGAAAGACACAATGACACTACATGATCAACATACAGTGCCTTGCGAAAGTATTCGGCCCCCTTGAACTTTTCAACCTTTTGCCACATTTCAGGCTTCAAACATAAAGATATAAAATTTTTATTTTTTGTGAAGAATCACCAACAAGTGGGACACAATTGTGAAGTGGAACGAAATCTATTGGATTGTTGAAACTTTTTTAACTAATAAAAAAATGAAAAGTGGGGCGTGCAAAATTATTCGGCCCCCTTGCGTTAATACTTTGTAGAACCACCTTTTGCTGCGATTACAGCTGCAAGTCGCTTGGGGTATGTCTCTATCAGTTTTGTACATCGAGAGACTGAAATTCTTGCCCATTCTTCCTTGCAAAACAGCTCGAGCTCAGTGAGGTTGGATGGAGAGCGTTTGTGAACAGCAGTTTTCAGCTCTTTCCACAGATTCTCGATTGGATTCAGGTCTGGACTTTGACTTGGCCATTCTAACACCTGGATACGTTTATTTGTGAACCATTCCTTTGTAGATTTTGCTGTATGTTTGGGATCATTGTCTTGTTGGAAGATAAATCTCCGTCCCAGTTTCAGGTCTTTTGCAGACTCCAACAGGTTTTCATCCAGAATGGTCCTGTATTTGGCTGCATCCATCTTCCCCTCAATTTTAACCATCTTCCCTGTCCCTGCTGAAGAAAAGCAGGCCCAAACCATGATGCTGCCACCACCATGTTTCACGGTGGGGATGGTGTGTTGAGGGTGATGAGCTGTGTTGCTTTTACGCCAAACATATCATTTTGCATTTTGGCCAAAAAGTTGGATTTTGGTTTCATCGGACCAGAGCACCTTCTTCCACATGTTTGGTGCGTCTCCCAGGTGGCTTGTGGCAAACTTTAGACAAGACTTTTTATGGATATCTTTGAGAAATGGCTTTCTTCTTGCCACTCTTCCATAAAGGGCAGATTTGTGCAGTGTACGACTGATTGTTGTCCTATGGACAGACTCTCCCACCTCAGCTGTAGTTCTCTGCAGTTCATCCAGAGTGATCATGGGCCTCTTGGCTGCATCTCTGATCAGTCTTCTCCTTGTCTGAGCTGAAAGTTTAGAGGGACAGCCAGGTCTTGGTAGATTTGCAGTGGTCTGATACTCCTTCCATTTCAAAATGATCGCTTGCACAGTGCTCCTTGGGATGTTTAAAGCTTGGGAAATCTTTTTGTATCCAAATCCGGCTTTAAACTTCTCCACAACAGTATTACGGACCTGCCTGGTGTGTTCCTTGGTCTTCATGATGCTCTCTGCGCTTTCAACAGAACCCTGAGACTATCACAGAGCAGTTGCATTTATACAGAGACTTGATTACACACAGGTGGATTCTATTTATCACCATCAGTCATTTAGGACAACATTGGATCATTCAGAGATCCTCGCTGAACTTCTGGAGTGAGTTTTCTGCACTGAAAGTAAAGGGGCCGAATAATTTTGCACGCACCACTTTTCAGTTTTTTATTTGCTAAAAAAGTTTAAAATATCCAATAGATTTCGTTCCACTTCACAATTGTGTCCCACTTGTTGGTGATTCTTCACAAAAAATTCAAATTTTATATCCTTATGTTTGAAGCCTGAAATGTGGCAAAAGGTTGAAAAGTTCAAGGGGGCCGAATACTTTTGCAAGGCACTGTACATCCTATGAATGAAACCATGACACTACATGATCAACGTCCATCCTATGAATGACACCATGACACTACATGATCAACGTCCATCCTGTGAATGACACCATGACATTACGATTTATAATGCCTTTGAATGAGATCTCTGGTCACAGCTTTCACTTTCATTGTATTACATCAGCATTATAACAACAATATAAACAATATAAACAATACTTATTACTGACAATACAATATAAGATTACTTGAAAAATCTCCTTTCATGTTGTGAGTGCTGCCTGTCTGCTGACCTTCTTTTTCTCCAACTTCCTGGATTCCCAGCACGCTTTGCAGCTTATCCTTCTCCATTCCTAAGGACTACATAACCTATGGTCCCTAGCTGATTCTGGTACTGACTCCGCCTCCTGAAACTCCTCCCCTCAGAAGGCGGGCTCTGTGAAATGTGGGACACACAGTGACTCCGTGTCCCAGAATTCCAGGAAAGATATGTGTAGGGTCTTCACAAACTTCCAGATGGTTCAGAGTGAGAGGAGGGGGCTGGAAATCATTGGAGGACGATGCGGAGATGAAGATCAGATTTTATATTCTCACCACAGATTCAGTTTTACACTTATGAATGAAATATGAATAGCAGGTAAAAAATGTTTTCTTTGCTTTATCTGCAGATCCAAAAGCCTCAACCGGCTACGATTTCCTGGTTCCATGGATCGGTATGTTCGGTATCAGTATATATACACAGTGATGGTTTTACCGTCAGCACTCTATCGGGTCTTCCATTCCCCTTTAGGCCGGGCCATAGACCGAGCGATCTTCTTTCCTGCAATCCCTACCGTGGAGCCATTGTGTTCACAGTGAGGGGGTGGGGGAAGCTGTCCCCGCCGGGAGAACATAATGATTATTGCTGGCAGCTATAACAGCCACTGGCAATAATCGCATGTAAAATCTGACAGGCTGGTTTTACCCAAGTTGATTGATCGAGCAGTAGGCGTGCCACCTGTCCGGGATCCACCCATTATTCAGACGGGGCTGTGGCTCCCCAAGCAACCGAGATAGTCACACACAGATCTGTTGCCGACCGGGAGCTGTGGGTGGCTCTCTGGGGGGGTAGGTTCCACATCACTGAAGGGCAGGGCGATGATGTCAGCAACAGCAATTTGGCCATACCACCGGCCGTTCACCGTGGCGCAATATGAGCACCGCATTAGTACTCTCCTTGGGGCACCCAAAGGTGTCCCAGGTCTTTTATAATCCCATGTTTACAAAAAAAAAATTTGCCCTGTGCCACTAAAGTTTGACAACAAAAACAAAAAAAAGAACTACAATTTTTTAAAAAAAGCAATATTTTTTACTTTTTTGCTATAATAAATATCCACCAAAAATATATAAGAAAAAAAATTTTTTCCCTCAGTTTAGTCCGATATGTATTTTTCTACATATTTCTAGTAAAAAAAAAAATCGCAATAAGCGTATATTGATTGGTTTGCGCAAAAGTTATAGCGTCTACAAAATAGGGGATAGTTTTATGGCATTTTTATTATTATTTTTTTTTTTTCATTAGTAATGGCGGCGATCTGCGATTTTTATCGGGACTGCGACATCGGACACTTTTGACACTATTTTGGGACCATTGTCATTTATAGAGCGATCAGTGCTATAAAAATGCACTGATTACTGTGTAAATGACACTGGCAGGGAAGGAGTTAAACACTAGGGGGTGATGAAGGGGATAAGTGTGTCCTAGGGAGTGATTCTAACTGTGGGGGGGATGGGCTTCCACTTACATGACAGCGATCACCACTCCCGATGACAGGGAGCGGTGATCTCTGTCATGACACAACACAGAACGGGGATATACCTTGTTTACATCGGCACTTCCCTGTTCTGCGGCTCCGTGACACGATCGCCGGGAGACTGGCGGACATGGAGTCTGCCGGTCCCCCAGGCACGGTCACGCTGTACGCGGCGGGCGCGTGCGCCCGCCTGATATCCCCGCCTCTTAAAGGGGACGTACAGGTACGCCCATTTGCTCACCACTGCCATTGTGCCGACGTATATCGGTGTTCAGCGGTCAGCAAGTGGTTAATCCCCATTAGAGATGTGCACTGCCGAAAAATGTGTTCGTTTTTGTTTCATTCGGTTTTTTTTCTTTTTAGTTTTTCAGGTCATTCGTTATGATCGCAATTTCGTGACTTTGAAAATTTGTAAATTTGATAATTCGTAAATTTGAAAATAAAAATAAAAAAAAATCCGAAAAATTTCAAAGAATAACTAACTAATAATAACTAACTATTAAATTATAGGTGTTGGAATTTCCTTTCAAATTTGGCTGTTAGTGAACGTAACGAATACGAATTTATCCGAAGTTACGAATTATCCGAAATAACGAATGCCGCATCTAAACGAATTGAATGGAACAAATTAATATTAAATAATAATAATAATTTATTTCGTTATTTATTATTATTATTTTGTTAGGTTCCATTAGTTTAGATGCGGCATTCGTTATTTCAGATAATTCGTAACTTCGGATAAATTCGTATTCGTTACGTTCACTAACAGCCAAATTTGAAGGGAAATTCCAATACTTATAATTTAATAGTTAGTAATAGTTAAATTATTATTAGTTAGTTATTATTTCAGATTTTCAAATTTTCGTGTTATTGGATTTTGGAATTTTCGAATATTCAGAAAAATACGTTAAACGGGTTTTCGTTAATTTGGAAATATTTCCGAATGTACGAATTTGTCGAAGTTCGTCAAAAAACTTATTTGAAACTAAACGAATTGCACATGTCTAATCCCCATAGCTCTGTATATTCTGCTTCCTTCTCAACTAGTACTACTTCCTGGGGCCGGGAAGTTCCACATTTTCATGCTCTAACAGTAAAGAACCCTTTCTGCAATCTATGGTTAAAGTGGATGTAAATCCTCACATATACCCAGTGAAGTGACCAGCCTCAGATGATACACAGAGATAAAACAAATCTTATTTAGAATCCCTACATCATGTTACAGATTTTCTCTTCCTGTTCAGCAGTAGGAGTGGATTATTGGCATACAGCCAAGGCAGCTGATTAGAGGAAAGGCACACCCCCCCCCACCCCCCCCACCCCATATGGTGGTTTACATCCACTTTAAACCCCTTCTTTCTTCCAACCTCAAATTGTGGCCACATGTCCTCTGTGGGGACCTTAGCCACTTGCCGACCGCAATGCAATGCTAAAATCTAGTGGAACCAATTGCCTTCAGAAGTCACCTAATTAGTAAATAGAGCCCACCTGTGTGTAATTTAATCTCACTATAAATAAAGCTGTTCTGTGAAGCCCTCAGAGGTTTGTTAGAGAACCTCAGTGAACAAACAGCATCATGAAGGCCAAGGAACACACCAGACAGGTCAGGGATAAAAGTTGTGGAGAAGTATAAAGCAGGGTTAGGTTATAAAAAAAATCTCCCAAGCTTTGAACATCTCACGGAGCTCTGTTCAATCCATCATCGGAAAATGGAAAGAGTATGGCACAACTGCAAACCTACCAAGACATGGCCGTCCACCTAAACTGACCGGCCGGGCAAGGAGAACATTGGGGTCTTTTTGACCCCAGATCTCTCCATAAAGAGGACCTGTCATCCCTTATTTCTTTTACAAGGGATGATGTAAAAATGAAAAATAAAATAAATAAGAAAAAACATTTTTTACAGCGTCCCCATTCCTACGTGTTTACGCGCATAAGCGAACGCATACGGAAGTCGCACACGCACATGTAAAAAGTGTTCGCACCACACATATCTCTGCTAAAAAAAAATATGTATATAATGTTTGGGGGTTAGAGATAATTTTCTAGCAAAAAATTCTGATTTAAACTTGTAAACAATTTCTTGTTAAAAAAAAAAAAAACACTTGTAAAAAAAAAAAAGTGTCAGAAAAAGCATGGTAGGCGAGTGGTTAGTGTAATCGGTTTATTACAGTTACTTGAGTGGCCTTTATACACACAATATATTACCAAAAGTATTGGTACGCCTGCCTTTACACGCACATGAACTTTATTGGCCTCCCAGTCTTGGTCCGGAGGGTTCAATATTGAGTTGGCTCCGCCCTTTGCAGCTATAACAGCTTCACCTCTTCTGGGAAGGCCGTCCACAAGGTTTAGGAGTGTGTCTATGGGAATGTTTGACCAATATTGATGTTAATGTTTGACTCAATACTGAACCCTACGGACTAAGACTGGGATGTCATTAAAGTTCATGTGCGTGTAAAGGCAGGTGTCCCAATACTTTTGGTAATATAGTGTATGTGTACATTGTAATTGGATCCCCTCCTAAATTGTCCATTTAAATTCACTTGCTGTATATCCACCACACATTACTGATTATAGTGAGCCCATTGCCCGTCACTCTGAGGATTCTTCTCTCTGTACAGGGAAGGGATTGCTGATCCTGTCGGGGAACACCTGGTTTCAGCACCGCCGGCTCATTACTCCAGGCTTCCATTATGATGTTCTGAAACCGTACGTCAAATTCATCTCGGATTCCACCAATGTTATGTTGGTATGTAAAGAGCAACGGCCGCTTTCTGTCCCTCCGATATCTCACCTGCAGGATTCCTCCATCATCGTACATTGTTTTAGCTGACTCAGCATACAGCTCATGTATTAAATATTTTGCTGTGTGATTTGGGGATGGGATTTTCGGGGGTAAACCTGTTCTAATGGGGCCGTCCTCTAGGTGTCTGTTTGCTGGTATCCTTTCGGCTACTTTGTGATAAAGCAAGAAATCAAACACCGTGTAGTATATTATTTTGCTTTTACTAAAGAAGAATGTTGCATATATAAACTGCTACCAATTGTAGGAAAATACAGGGCATACACAGTACCACCAATATACAGTGGGGGGAAAATAATGATTGGCTCCCCTGCAGATTGTGTAAGTTTTGCCCACTTACAAAGAAATGAAGGGTCTATAATTTTTATCATAGGTGTATTTTATATGATAGAGACAGAATATCAACTAAAAATCCAGAAAAAACACAATACAAATGTTATAAATGGAGTTGCAGTTCAGTGAGTAAAAAAGGAATTTGATCCCCCAAGCAAAACATGACTTAGTAGTTGGTGGAGAAACCCTTGATGGCGATCACAGAGGTCAGACGTTTCTTGTAGTTGGTGATCAGATTTGCACATCTCAGGAGGGATTTTGGTCCTCTCTTCTTTAAAGATCTTCTCTAAATCCTTAAGATTTCTTGGCGGTTGCTTGGCAACTCTAAAGTTTCAGCTCCCTCCATAAATTTTCTATAGGATTAAGGTCTGGGGACTGGCTAGGCCACTCCATGACCTTAATGTGCTTCTTCTTGAGCCACTCCTTTGTTGCCTTGGCGGAATGTTTTGGGTCATTGTCATGCAGGAAGACCCATCCATGACCCATCTTCAGTGTTCTGGCTGAGGGAAGAAGGTCCTCATCCAAGATTTTACAATACATGGCCCCGCCCATTGGTCCCTCAATGTGGCAAAGTCGGCCTGTACCTTTATCAGAGAAACAGCCCCAAAGTATCATGTTTCCACCTCTATGCTTGTCTGTAGGGATGATGTGACTGTAGGGATGATGTGACTGTAGGGATGATGTTCTTAGGGTCATAGTCAGCATTTTTCTTCCTCCAAACACGACGAGTCGAGTTAATGTCAAAGAGCTCAATTTTGGTCTCATCTGACCACAGCACTTTCTCCCAATCCTTCTATGATTCATTTGTTCATTGGCAAACTTCAGACAGGCTGTACATGTGTCTTCTTGAGGAGGGGGACCTTGGGGGCGCTGCAGGATTTGAATCCATGGCGGTGTATTGTGTTACCAATGGTTTTGTTTGGTGACTGTGGTCCCAACTGCCTTGAGATCCTTCACAACTTAGCTCCTCCTGTGTAGTTCTGGGCTGATCCCTCACTTATCTCATGACCATCCTCACCCCATGAGGAGAAAGACCAGACTGAGGGTGATTGATGGTTATTTTGTATTTCTTCCATTTGCAAAAAATCGCTCCAACAGTTGTCTCTTTTTCACCAAGCTTCTTGCTGATGGTCTTATAGCCCATTCCAGCCTTGTACAGGTCTACAATCTTGTCCCTGATGTCCTTTGGCAGATCTTTGGTCTTGCCCATGACGGTGAGGTTTGAATGGAAGAAAGAGATTCTGTGGACTGTCTGTAGCCAGTCTGTGGGAGACAGAATGGTTGGAAGGGGATCAAATATTTATTTTACTAACTGAACTGCAATATAATTTATAACATTTGTATCATGTGTTTTTTTTCTGGATTCTTGGTTGATATTCTGTTTCTATCAATCAAAATACACCTATGATAACAATTACAGACCCTTCATTTCTTTGTAAGTGGGCAAACTTACCAAATCTGTAGGGGACCAAATCATTATTTTCCCCACTGTACATACAACACACATGCACACACTACCTAACCTTCCTCGCAAATGAGCATTGACAATGGTCTGTATGTTACAGGGATACACTAAAATAGTCACTTAGCTTGCGTTATAGCTGGTCCGTGATTTCTGTAGCAAACAGGATTCCAGGCATCTCAAATGATTGCAGGAAACTGGTTTCTTGCTATTATTTCTCTCTTGCAGTGTGGCTTCTAGTGTTATCCCTCTGGCAAAGTCTTCTTGTGTAGCCCCCCTTTCAGCTTGTCCTGTTGGCCTTTTGTCTAGAAAGTTTGGGTAGCAATTCCCACATGGGCTTATCCCCTTTCTGCCTCTTCCTTTCTACATCACTTTCTACGAGAGAAATATTTTCTATGACAGAAGTATTTTCTAACTCCAAACTTTAGATGGCACTGTAGTATCATGCGTGCCATGGGTCACACATATCAAAAGGTCAAGGTACTGTTTATCGTTATTGACATAGCTTTGGGTCCAGTGTTTGACAGAAGCTCCTATAAAGCAATGGCAATAGATAAAAATGTGTGCACTGACCAAATATACAACAATTGTATCTATTCCCTCATTGGCTTAGGGGACAGAAAACTAGTCAGGTGCTAATATGTTTCCTGATAAAACAAGATTTTTTTTTTGTAAGGTTGCAAAAAAAAAAAATAAATCACAGAACTTATAACCTATGACCTGTAACCCTAAGTGCCTGTGCTCTGTAGTGCAGACCAAGCTTCCTGGTCACTAACATTTGCTCTGCCCACTCACATCCAGGGGCGGACTGATAACTCATGGGGCCCCTGGGCAATAGGAGATTATGGGGCCCCCAGGCAATCAGAGATTATAGGGCCACACGGTATACACACACACAGTATACAATCACACAGTATACACAGACAGATGTAAAAAAAACCACAGATTTATACATACTGTCCCTGGTTTTACTGAGGCTGGCACCCCTGATGGGGCCCCCTAGTGGCACAGGGCCCTCGGGCAGTGCCCGAGTCGCTCAATGGTCAGTCCGCCCCTGCTCACATCCTTTATTATTGGCCTGTCACTGTTAAGGGCAGCCCTACTAACCAATTGTAAAGCATAACAGGAGGACTTAGGGCCAGTTTTCGGGAATCCCCGGGAATTCGAGAAAATATCTTCCTGACATCCATGATGCTTCATTCTTGTGTGTCTGTCACCTCCTGGCAGGACAAATGGGATCCATTGTGCAATAAGGAGGAATCGGTGGAGCTTTTCCAGTATGTCAGTCTGATGACCCTGGACAGCATCATGAAATGTGCCTTCAGCTACAACAGCAACTGCCAGACTGACAAGTGAGTTCCATCAGCAGCAGCTGCTTCCTTCTATACACTGTCATGACTTTCTGGGACTCCTCCTATTCTGATAATGTATATTCTTCCATTCATATATCTTCCGTTATTCCATTGATGTTCTTTCCATAGCATGTTACTCTCCTAATGTCCATAAAATGTATCTTCCGTTTCTTAAAGTTAAGCTGTCATCTATATACATAGTAAAGTAACTGGTTCTCTTTTTTAGGGATGCACCAATATATCAGCCGCCGAAAATGATCGGCCGCAAATAGGGTTATCGGCGTTCTGCCGATAAATAATAAAAAAGTGCTGATAATGGCATGCTGCGCCCCATTGACTTCAATGCAAAAACGCCCCTTATTGACATCAATGCAAAATCACATCCCATTGACTTTGATGCAAAAACGCCACCTACTGTCTCCAATGCAAAATTGCGTCCCATTGACTTTGATGCAAAAACGCCCCCTAGTGACTTCAATGCAAAATCTCATCTCATTTCCTTCAATGCAAAAACATCCAATAGTGACTTCAATGCAAAAACGCCCCCTAGTGACTTCAGTGCAAAAACGTCCTCGAGTGACTTCAATGCAAAAACGCCCCCTAGTGACTTCAATGTAAAATTGCGTCCCTTTGACTTCAATGCAGAATTGCGTCCCATTGACTTCAATGCAAAAAATGCCCCCTAGTGACTTCAATGCAAAATCGCATCCCATTGACTACAATGCAAAAACACCCCCTATCTACTTCAGTGGAGTATCACGTCTCATTTACTTCAATGCAGAATTGCGTCCCATTGACTCCAATACAAAGCCGCCCCATATTGTCTGTGGGACCGTCACACACACACCTTCTGTACGGATTTTGTTTTCTGCTGTTTGGTTTTATTGTCCCGTTTGATGTGATATTTAACACCCGGATAATAAGAGGTTTTTATTCCTGATTTTTTTCCCCTTCAGTGATAATTCTTACACCGGCGCTGTGTACGACCTCGCCAGTCTGACGCAACAACGCATCCGGACGTTCCCCTATCACAGCGACCTCATCTACTACCTCAGCCCTCACGGCCTGCGTTTTCGCCGAGCCTGCCAGATCGCCCATCAGCATACCGGTAAATGATGAG
Source organism: Lithobates septentrionalis (assembly GCA_037952835.1). NCBI lineage: Eukaryota > Metazoa > Chordata > Amphibia > Anura > Ranidae > Lithobates > Lithobates septentrionalis. Next base: position 96,909 of record JBBDGP010004169.1, read on the forward strand.
TTTTGGCATTTTTATAAATGTCATTTATTTTTCAGCAGAAATATTTATAGATCCGAATATGGAAGAGGACAGAGAAGAGGAGAAAGTGGAGAGAAAGAGATAGAGGGGTAAGGGGCGAGTAGGAAGGAGGGGGAGGGGGGTGCCCGGAGCCCCCCAGGGTGTCCCACATGGAATGTCACACTAACAACTTCAATACCGGGCACTTTTACCCCCTTCCTGCCCAGGCCAATTTTCAGCGCTGTCGCACTTTGAATGACAATTGCGCGGTCATGTAACACTGTACACATGTGACATTTTATAATTTTTTTCACACAAATAGAGCTTTCTTTTGGTGGTATTTAACCACTTGCCAACCGCTGCCGATATACGTCGCCACAACGGCAGCGGTGGGCAAATGGGCGTACCTGTACGTCCCCTTTAATTGGCAGGGCTAGCGGGTGGTAAAATCTTCCGGGGCTGAAGTGGTTAATCACTGCTGGGTTTTTCATTATTTGCTAAAAAAAATGAAAAAAGACTGAACATTTTGAACAAATATTTTTTTTTCTTAGTTTCTGTCAGGAAATGTTGTAAATAAGTATTTTTTCTCCTTCACTGATGGGCACTGATAGGCAGCACTGATGGGCACTGATAGGCGGCACTGATGGACACTGAAAGGCAGCACTGACTGGCATCACCGATGGGCACTAATTGGCATCACTGATGGGCACAGACTGGCATCACTGATGGGCACTGTTGGAGCAGCACTGATGGGCGGCAATGATTGGCAGCACTGATGACCAGGCACTGATAGGCACAGACTGGCATCACTGATGGGCACTGTTGAGGCTACACTGATAATCAGGGCACTGATGGGCAGCAATGATTGGCGACACTGATGAGCAGGCACTGATAGGCACTGACTGGCATCACTGATGGGCACTGTTGGGGCTGCATTGATAATCAGGGCACTGATGGGCAGCACTGATGGGCGGCAATGATTGGCGGCACTGATGAGCAGGCACTAATAGGCACTGACTGGCATCACTGATGGGCACTGTTGGGGCTGCACTGATAATCAGGGCACTGATGGGCAGCACTGATGGGCAGCAATGATTGGCGGCACTGATAGGCACTGACTGACATCACTGATGGGCACTGTTAGGCTGCACTGATGATCAATGCCCTGATTATCTGTACAGGTCTCCCCTGTAAGCAAATGCCGCTGATCTGCTCTCCTCTCCTCTCACGCTGTCAGTGTGAGGAAAGGAGAGCCAATAACCTGCATTTCCTTGTTTACATGTGATCAGCTGTGATTGGACACAGCTGGTCACATGGGTAAAGAACCTTGTCATTGGCTCTTTACCGAGATCAGAGTTGCACCATGTCCCAGGGACACAGCGCTGCCGCCGATCACTGTGCTGTGCGCCTCCGCGGGCAAACAAGTACAGTGAGACTGGGGTGACGTCATCCGACGACGTCCCAGAACGAGAGCGCCACCCTGCCGCCATCATTAGTCTATAAGGTGGGTGGGAGGTGGTTAAATCAAGGCTTTAAAAACTATCAAAAGCAGATGGAAGAAAATGCCCAACCCAAGTGGTCCAGGATTGGTCAGATTTGTCCATTCAGTCTATTGATAACATTCCCAGTGTGTGTAATGTAATATTGTGTATAAAGTAATATTGTGTAATGCGTCCATCCATATCCGACATGTAATTCCCAGTACACTCCATATGTCATATGATGTGTGACGTTCAGGGGGTAGAGCAGCACTTCCAGCAGCAACACAAGTTCACTTCATTCCAGAAAACATAACATAAAAGTCCACTTATCTTCAACACAAACAGTATAAAAGAAACGTAAAGAAATGTAAAGTTCATAGACGGGATTTACCCCAAGATCAGCCCCGGCCAACTCGGGCTTGGCAGCTCCCCGGAAACTCCAACAGGTCTCTCTCCAACTCCTACTACCCACCACACCTAATACTACCCACCACACCTAATACTACCCACTACACCTAATACTACCCACTACACCCAATACTACCCACCACACCTAATACTACCCACCACACCTAATACTACCCACTACACCCAATACTACCCACTACACCCAATACTACCCACCACACCTAATACTACCCACCACACCTAATACTACCCACCACACCTAATACTACCCACCACACCCAATACTACCCACCACACCTAATACTACCCACTACACCTAATACTACCCACCACACCTAATACTCCCCACCACACCTAATACTACCCACCACACCTAATACTCCCCACCACACCTAATACTACTCACTACACCTAATACTACCCACTACACCTACTACTCCCCACCACACCTAATACTATCCACCACACCTAATACTACCCACCACACCTAATACTACGCACCACACCTAATACTCCCCACTACACCTAATACTACCCACCACACCTAATACTACCCACCACACCTAATACTACCCACCACACCTAATACTACGCACCACACCTAATACTACGCACCACACCTAATACTACCCACCACACCTAATACTACCCACCACACCTAATACTCCCCACTACACCTAATACTACCCACCACACCTAATACTACCCACCACACCTAATACTACGCACCACACCTAATACTACCCACCACACCTAATACTCCCCACTACACCTAATACTACCCACCACACCTAATACTACCCACCACACCTAATACTACCCACTACACCTAATACTACCCACCACACCTAATACTACCCACCACACCTAATACTACCCACCACACCTAATACTACCCACCACACCTAATACTCCCCACCACACCTAATACTACTCACCACACCTAATACTACCCACTACACCTACTACTCCCCACCACACCTAATACTATCCACCACACCTAATACTACCCACCACACCTAATACTACCCACCACACCTAATACTACCCACCACACCTAATACTACCCACCACACCTAATACTACCCACTACACCTAATACTACCCACCACACCTAATACTCCCCACCACACCTAATACTACGCACCACACCTAATACTACCCACCACACCTAATACTCCCCACTACACCTAATACTACCCACCACACCTAATACTACCCACCACACCTAATACTACCCACCACACCTAATACTACCCACCACACCTAATACTCCCCACTACACCTAATACTACCCACCACACCTAATACTACCCACCACACCTAATACTACCCACTACACCTAATACTACCCACCACACCTAATACTACCCACCACACCTAATACTACCCACCACACCTAATACTCCCCACCACACCTAATACTACTCACTACACCTAATACTACCCACTACACCTAATACTACCCACTACACCTACTACTCCCCACCACACCTAATACTATCCACCACACCTAATACTCCCCACCACACCTAATACTACGCACCACACCTAATACTACCCACCACACCTAATACTCCCCACTACACCTAATACTACCCACCACACCTAATACTACCCACCACACCTAATACTACCCACCACACCTAATACTACCCACCACACCTAATACTCCCCACTACACCTAATACTACCCACCACACCTAATACTACCCACCACACCTAATACTACCCACTACACCTAATACTACCCACCACACCTAATACTACCCACCACACCTAATACTACCCACCACACCTAATACTCCCCACCACACCTAATACTACTCACTACACCTAATACTACCCACTACACCTAATACTACCCACTACACCTACTACTCCCCACCACACCTAATACTATCCACCACACCTAATACTATCCACCACACTAATACTACCCACCACACCTAATACTACCCACCACACCTAATACTCCCCACCACACCTAATACTACGCACCACACCTAATACTACGCACCACACCTAATACTACCCACCACACCTAATACTCCCCACTACACCTAATACTACCCACCACACCTAATACTACCCACTACACCTAATACTACCCACCACACCTAATACTCCCCACCACACCTAATACTATCCACCACACCTAATACTACCCACCACACCTAATACTACCCACCACACCTAATACTACCCACCACACCTAATACTCCCCACCACACCTAATACTCCCCACCACACCTAATACTCCCCACCATACCTAATACTACCCACCACACCTAATACTACCCACCACACCTAATACTACCAGCTCCCTGTTTTATGTTCTGCTTCCTGTAGTCAGGAGTGGAGATTCTTTTCCCAACCGAATGTCACTCCGAACCTCCAAAATTCCAGGTCCCAAATACACTATATTGTCAAAAGTATTGGGACGCCTGCCTTTACACACAATAGTCCGTAGGGTTCAATATTGAGTTGGCCAACCTTTTGCAGCTATAACAGCTTCAACTCTTCTGGGAAGGCTTGTCTATCGCACACGTTCCTGGAAAACAAGGCTCATCAATGGTGGGTGCTGCAGCAATTACCAGCTGGATCCTGGAGACATCAAGAAAGTGTATATATCCACCAGCGCACCATGGATCTACAATCACCGTCCAAAGGCCTGACTCGCACTCTAATTCATTCCAAAGGTGTTCTATCGGGTTGAGGTCAGGATTCTGTGCAGGCCACTCAAGTTCCTCCACCCCAAATTCGCTCATCCGCGTCTTTATGGACCTTGCTTTGAGCAGAAGGTTAACAGTCTTTAAAACCAACCCTTCATATTACTCGCCAGGCATCCAATACTAAACTAAAGCAAATAACCCAAAACTCAGGAAGTCCAGCCAATTCTCCCAACCTCTCTCCATCGAGAGTCCCCCTGTTATGAGTTGTCATCCAGAGCCTTCTGAAGCCTTCTGAAGCTCTGGATGAGAACCCAGGAGTGACCTGTTCTCATGCTCCCATCTGATTAGGGCTCCACCCACCAAACTTCCCAGGGAGGGGCTTTACTAGAGGGGAAACTAACCCCTGCTTACACAGGTGTCTCGAAACTGTGGCCTGCTGCAAGATTTTTTCCTGCCACAGCTGATGTGCACAGTCTCTACCTTTGATAAAAGGAGGGAACTGATGCAACGGGGGACTCTGATAGGGATCCTGATGTATGGGGGGGGGGTCTGATAAAAGGAGTACCCTGATGTAAGGACTTTTCTTTTTGAATAAAAGTGGGCAACAAGCCCTCACACAGCGAATGGTCTGAGCACTGACAGGCTGACCCCCCCACCCCTTCAACCTCTGCAGCAATGCTGGCAGCACTCATACGTCTATTTCCCAAAGACAACCTCTGGATATGACGCTGAGCACGTGACCTCAACTTCATTGGTGGACCATGGCGAGGCCTGTTCTGAGTGGAACCTGTCCTGTTATACTGCTGTATGGTCTTGGTCACCGTGTTGCAGCTCAGTTTCAGGGTCTTGGCAATCTTCTTATAGCCTAGGCCATCTTTATGTAGAGCAACATTTCTTTTTTTCAGATCCTCAGAGAGTTCTTTGCCATGAGGTGCCATGTTGTACTTCCAGTGACCAGTATGAGAGAGTGAGAGCGATAACACCAAATGTAACACACCTGCTCCCCATTCACACCTGAAACCTTGTAACACTAACGAGTCACATGACACCGGGGAGGGAAAATGGCTAATTGGGCCCAATTTGGAGATTTTCACTTAGGGGTGTACTCACTTTTGTAGCCAGCGGTTTAGACATTAATGGCTGTGTGTTGAGTTACTTTGAGGGGACGGTAAATTTACACTGTTATACAAGCTGTACACTCACTACTTTACATTGTAGACAAGTGTAATTTCTTCAGTGTTGTCACATGAAAAGATAGAAGAAAAGATTTACAAAAATGTGACTGAGGGGTGTACTTACTTTTGTGAGATACTGTAGGTAGATCTCAGTGGACATAACAAGAGATTCATGAAGATTCAGAATATATTTTTATTTTCTTCAATTAGACAAAGTTATTGAACAAAGAAAAAAACAGCTGGGAAAAAACGAGGAGCTGGAGAAAATCCAGCAGAAGAGACACCCGGATTTTCTGGACATTCTTCTGTGTTCGAAGGTCAGTTTTCACCACTTCCCATTGGTATGTCCGGGGAGACCTTTGTGTCGGGGTGTTAGATCTTCATTTCCAGAAGAGCCTGGAACCGGCATCGCTCCTGAACCTTCAGATAATCAATGATACGCTGAAGGAAATCATTCAGAGATACCACACTACTGTGAGTACACATTATTGTACCCCTCAATCTGAGGGTGACTATTAATTACTGTACCCCTCAATCTGAGGGTGACTATTACTGCACCCCTCAATGTGAGGGTGACTATTATTGTACCCCTCAATCTGAGGGTGACTATTCATCACTATACTCCTCAATCTCAGGGTGACTACTCATTACTGTACCCCTAAATCTGAGGGTGACTATTAATTACCATACCCCTCAATCTGAAGGTGACTACTCATTACTGTACCCCTCAATCTAAGGGTGACTATTCATTACTATACTCCTCAATCCGTGGGTGACTATTACTGTACCCCTCCATCTGAGGGTGACTATTATTGTACCCCTCAATCTGAGGGTGACTACTCTTTACTGTACCCCTAAATCTGAGGGTGACTATGACTGTACCCCTCAATCTGAAGGTGATTACTCATTACTGTACCCCTCAATCTGAGGGCGACTATTCATTCCTACACCCCTCAATCTAAGGGTGACTATTCATTACTATACTCCTCAATCTGTGGGTGACTATTACTGTACCCCTCAATCTGCGGGTGACTATTACTGTACCCTCAATCTTAAGGTGACTACTCATTACTGTACCCCTCAATCTGAGGGTGACTATTCATTCCTATACCACTCAATCTAAGGGTGACTAATCATTACTATACTCCTCAATCCGTGGGTGACTATTACTGTACCCCTCAATCTGAGGGTGACCATTATTGTACCCCTCAATCTGAGGGTGACTACTCATTACTGTACCCCTAAATCTGAGGGTGACTATTCATCACTATACTCCTTAATCTGAGAGTGACTACTCATTACTGTACCCCTCAAGCTGAGGGTGACTATGACTGTACCCCTCAATCTGAAGGTGACTCCTCATTACTGTACCCCTCAATCTGAAGGTAACTACTCATTACTGTACCCCTCAATCTGAGGGTGACTATTTATTACTACACCCCTCAATCTAAGGGTGACTATTCATTACTATACTCTTCAATCTGTGTGTGGCTATGACTGTACCCCTCAATCTGCGGGTGACTATGACTGTACCCCTCAATCTGCGGGTGACTATGACTGTACCCCTCAATCTGCAGGTGACTATGACTGTACCCCTCAATCTGCAGGTGACTACAGCTCTTGTGTACCTTCTCCTATTGAATGGAATGTATAAATTGCTTTGTGTTGTTTCTGTGTGATGCAGGATGAGAACGGTCAGGGTCTGTCAGATGAGGACCTCCGAGCTGAAGTTGACACTTTCATGTTTGAAGGACACGACACAACAGCCAGTGGCATCTCCTGGATCTTGCACTGTATGGCCCAATATCCAGAACACCAGCAGAAGTGCCGGGAGGAGATCCGGGAGGTCTTGGGGGGCCGAGGCACCATGGGATGGTGAGTTACCTTTATCACCTTTCTTGTGACAAGCTTGATGAGTATCGATGGGATGGGTGAAACCTAAAAGTTGAACTTTGTGTTTTCTTCCAGGGAGGACCTCAGCAGACTTCCCTACACCACAATGTGCATTAAGGAAAGCCTCCGCCTTTATCCACCAGTGCCCGCCGTGTCCAGGGAGCTCTCCAAACCAATCACATTCTTTGATGGGCGATCCCTACCAGCAGGTATGATCCCTTCTTCTACCTTTTTGTGTGGGTGGTTTGAGGCGGAAGCATTGCAGCAAAGTCGCTGTCATTGTCCCTGCTAGTTACTGGGCTGCGATCTCTGACGGACCTGTATAATGACCAACCTGATAGGGTGGGATTCCTTTCATACCTCCTTATAATGTCTTTTCATCAATAAAATATACTAGAAGTATCGTAGTATTCATGTCTGAGGAAAACGTATACGTTACGGGCTGACACCGAAATGCGTAAAATCAGCTCATTTATCTATATGTGTCGGGGGAAGGGAATGGCCAGAATCATGTCATTCATATAATCTTCAGGTGACTCCGGTGTTATAATCGGCTCCCGGGCTGCAGGTACGGCAGGTGTTACCCTGCAGATAGTACATATACTGAGTGGGATATACTGGGAGGAATAGTGCCCCATCATTGGTGTCAGTGGGAGGAATAGTTCCCCATCATTGGTGTCAGTGGGAGGAATAGTGTCCCGTCATTGGTGTCAGTGGGAGGAATAGTTCCACATCATTGGTGTCAGTGGGAGGAATAGTGTCCCGTCATTGGTGTCAGTGGGAGGAATAGTGCCCCATCATTGGTGTCAGTGGGAGGAATAGTGCCCCATCATTGGTGTCAGTGGGAGGAATAGTGTCCCATCATTGGTGTCAGTGGGAGGAATAGTGCCCCATCATTGGTGTCAGTGGGAGGAATAGTGGGCTACTCGACTCTACTCAAGGAAGAACATGTTAGACAATCCTTTGAGGAATTCTTTCAGGCACAGGTGACCATTCTGGACTTTTGTAGCAGCAAGGCTGAGTGGTGGGAGCTGACCAAAAAGAGGATCGCTGGATTCTTCAGGGGCCTAGCCAATAGAAAACAGTTTAATAAATACATGACCTACCAACGTTTACGGAGGAAGCTGGATATTCTTGTCTCGAGAGGAGGAGATCCTGGGGAAATCTCCGAAGTGAAACTCCTTCTCAGGAAGTGTCAATATGACCGGCATGCCTCTTTGGTTCTGGAGAGGGACTATGGGAAGTACCACTCGCCTGACCCTTACCAGAACTGCAAACAAGGTGTAGCAGTTAAAACGGTCGTTGGCCTTAAGGACAGTACAGGTTCCTTGACAAAGTCCAGGTCAGGGATTCTGGAGGTCGTGAGGTCCTTTTATGCTGACCTTCTTGGGAGGAAAGAGCTTGACCGTGACAAGATAGAAAGCTTTTTGGACTCTACTCCAGGTCTAAATGATGAAGATGTCCCATTGATGAATTTGACAGAGGAGATCACAGTTGAAGAGGTGATGAGGGCAATTGAACAGCTTGCCATCAAAAAGTCACCTGGACCGGATGGCTTGACGGCTGAGTTTTACAAAGCTTTTAAGTCTATTCTGGCCCCACATTTGGTAGAGGTTTTTAACAGTTGCCTTGCTGAGGGGGTACTTCCCCCTACCATGAGGCACTCGGCTGTGATTCTTCTTTCAAAGGGTAAAGATCCTTCGATGATTGAGAATTGGCGCCCCATCAGCCTTCTTAATGTCGATAGAAAGATACTGGCAAAGATCATTTTCTGGCGCCTATCGTCAGTAGCAGTCTTTGCTTTCTCGCCATCAGCACTGTTCGGTCCAGGGTAGGTGCACCTTCACAGCAGTTTTAGCTGTCCGGGAGGCCTTGGAGCGGTGCAGGGCTGCAGGCTGGGGAAAGTATTTGCTGACATTGGATCAGGCAAAGGCTTTTGATCGTGTTAACCATGAGTACCTGTGGTTGCTCCTTAGTAAGTACGGTCTGCCGGGTGGTTTTGTCGATTGGTTAAAAGTCTTGTATAAGGGGGCAGAGAGCTTTCCTCTTGTTAATGGTTGGGTTGGGCAGTCCTTTGAGGTTGGCTCCGGGGTGCGCCAGGGTTGTCCCCTGAGTCCCCTGCTCTATGTGTTTGCAATCGACCCTTTCATCAGAAGGCTAGAGAGCAGCATGTTGTGTGGGGTGCCAGTGGGGCTCCCGGGTGAGCCGCCTTTGAGGGTTGTTGCCTATGCGGATGATGTGTCGGTGATTGTCACTGGGGCGGATGAAGCAGAGGAGGTGGTCTCTCTGACATCACGGTATTCTGAAGCATCAGGCTCCAAGATCAATCAGGAAAAGAGTGAAGTTTTCTGGATGGGAAAGGAAGGTGAGGGGTTTGATCTCCCGGACACCTTTCCAGTGCCCCAGGAAAGAATTAAGATTTTAGGCATTGAATTTGGACCTGGCGATTATGGCCTCAAAAACTGGGAAGGCAGACTGGAAATTGCCAATACTAAGGTGGTCAGCTGGAAGAGATGGAAGTTATCTATGAGGGAAAGGGTTGATCTGATTAAAACTTACCTGATTCCGATCTTCTTGTATGTCAGCTTTGTCTGCATCTTGCCAGTGTCTCTTTATGCTAGGGTCAGTAGTGTGTTCTTCCAGATGTTGTGGGGGAACAGACTGAACCCCATCAAGAGGAATGTCGCCTATCTATCCAGGAGGGAGGGTGGCTTAGGTATGGTCAACCCAGTTCTTTTCTTTTCACTGCTTTTTCTCAAGTTTAATATTGGTAATATGCTTGCAGTGGAACCTCCTGGATGGGCAGGCATATTTAGATCTTGGTTTAGGCCTTTTCTATGACTTTGGGAAGAAGGTGGCCAAGTGAAGAATCTCAGGGGTCATCGTGGTCAGCTACCAGCCTATGTCGCTCCGAGCCTGAAGTTACTACGGCAGTGGCGATTGTGGGCTCAAGATCTCAGATCGGTTCTGAGGAAAATCCTTATGAGTCGAGTCTTGAGCGAAGTCTTTCATGACCCACTGGCCTGAAGGGATTGCCCAGGCCCAGTTTTGAGGGCAGGGTTAAGACTTATTAATTTGGACAGAGTACCCCCTAAATTCAGGGATCTGGCCTGGTTGTGCTTCCATGGGAGGCTCTATGTTAGGGGCAATTTGAAATTCCGCAGTGGGATGGATCATAGCTGTCCTCGGGAGGAGTGTGCAGGTGAGGAGGAGACTATGGACCATTTTCTGCTTCATTGCCCTTTTAACATAGAGGTGTACAAACAGGTGGGGCGGGCCCTCGGTGTCCCTTTCCTCTCCAGGCTGGGTTATGCTGAGTGGGTGTATGGAGCATTCAATACTGGTGGGGTTTTTTGTTTAGATACACTTTTTCTAGTTAGCCTAGTAGTCCGTTATTTTACTTGGAACGCACGGTGTCAGGTCAGCATTCGGCGTAAAATCCTTCCTGTTCAGGTGGTGGTGTATGACATTCTGCATGAGGTGGAGAAGATTCGGGTACTTGAGAGAGACAAGCGGAGTCGGGGGGCTTGGTTGAAGGCGTGGAGGGGTTTCAAGCCTCCCTGACTGCCAGGAGTCTCTTTCCCGGGTGTGGCTGTCTGTCTCTTATCACCCTAGATTAATATTTTTTGGATTAATTTTTGATAAATGGCTGCGTACATAGGTGATGGGTTGTGCCTCTTAGGCCCTCTCTGCTGCTTTATGTAAATAATTTTGGTAGTGGATTATGTATATATTGTATATATTCTGAACATGGATGTGTATTCCTTGGATTTCTGTTGAAGTTTTGTACTATGGTTTTGTTTTTTTACTTTTGTATAAAATTGGTTACTTGATTCTTTTTAATAAAAGATCAATAGTGCCCCATCATTGGTGTCAGTGTGAGGAATAGTGCCTCATCATTGGTGTCAGTGGGAGGAATAGTGCCCCATCACTGGTGTCACTGGGAGGAATAGTGCCCCATCATTGATGACAGTGGGAGGAATAGTGCCCCATCATTGGTGTCAGTGGGAGGAGTAGTGCCCCATCATTGGTGTCAGTGGGAGGAATATTGCCCTATCATTGGTGTCAGTGGGAGGAATAGTGCCCCATAGTTGGTGTCAGTGGGAGGTTTAGTGCCCCATAATTGGTGTCAGTGGGAGGAATAGTGCCCCATCACTGGTGTCAGTGGGAGGAATAGTGCCCCATTATTGATGACAGTGGGAGGAATAGTGCCCCATCATTGGTGTCAGTGGGAGGAATAATGCCCCATCATTGGTGTCAGTGGGAGGAATAGTGTCCCATCATTGGTGTCAGTGGGAGGAATAGTGTCCCATCATTGATATCAGTGGGAGGAATAGTGCCCCATCATTGGTATCAGTGGGAGGAATAGTGTCCCATCATTGATATCAGTGGGAAGAATAGTGCCCCTATCATTGGTATCAGTGGGAGGAATAGTGCCCCATCATTGATATTAGTGGGAGGAATAGTGCCCCATCGTTGACATTAGTGGGAGGAATAGTGCCCCATCAATGGTGTCAATGGGAATAAATAGTGTCCCATCATTGGTGTCAGTTGGAGGAATAGTGCCCCATCATTGGTATTAGTGGAAGGGATAGCGCCCCAAGGGCCAGATAAAGGCAAGCAAAGGGCCACATCCGGCCTGCGGGCCACAGTTTGAAGACCCCAGTTATACATCATTAAACGAGGCTTTGGCCAGGTTAGGAACCCCTGGAATTGGAGTCCCGGGATTGGCTGTAGTCAGGGTGGTAGAGATCAGAGAGCTGTATTCATACAATCTCCAGGGCCTAGACTGGGTAAGTTGTGTCCCCGGAAAGTATTTGTATTGTGGGGGGTCTGAATGGAAAGTTGATGTGTCTTCAAAGTACACTTCTTCTCCAGACTTTGCTGCTTCCAGGTAGTTGTATAGAAGGGAATCAGTAAGTTGTAACCCCGACCTCTCCATTGACATGTAAGGGCCACTTCTTCCATGAAAAAAAATAAATGATCAGCAGTTACCAAAAACCCACACCTGAGGAGATACAAATATATTGTTGCCTTACCCCCCAACATCTGCCCCTAGCACCCAGGAGTGATGTCACAGGATGTCCAGGGAGATCCTGGAACCCTGAGAACCCCAAATCCTGGGAGAACACACCCCTGACCAGTGTGCTGTAGTTGGTGGGAGAAGACACCCCTGACCAGTGTGCTGTAGTTGGTGGGAGAACACACCCCTGACCAGTGTGCTGTAGTTGGTGGGAGAAGACACCCCTGACCCATATGATGTAGTTGGTGGGAGAACACACCCCTGACCAGTGTACTGTAGTTGGTGGGAGAACACATCCCTGACCCATATGATGTAGTTGGTGGGAGAACACACCCCTGACCAGTGTACTTTAGTTGGTGGGAGAAGATACCCCTGACCAGTGCGATGTAGTTGATAGGAGAAGACACCCCTGACCAGTGTGCTGTAGTTGGTAGGAGAAGGCACCTCTGACCAGTGCGATGTAGTTGGATGTTGATAATAAGATGTTGTCTTTTCTTTAATGTTGTTTTTTATGTACTTTTTAGGTTCTGTCGTCAGTTTAAATATTTATTGCATTCATCGGAACCCAGCCGTGTGGGAGGACCCCGAGGTACGGCCCATTACCTTCACTACTATTGTAGATTGGGAAATTGGTGGACGGGAGGAGGCCGGCCGATTTACTGACAATTTGATTACATCTTTTGGAAATGTTGATAAATCAGTCGGCTGTTTGGAAGATGAATCCACTTCTATTATAGAAAGTTCCTGGTTGATCATTTTCCATTTTGGATTTTGAAATAACAATTTTATCTCAATGGAGGAGCCAAGAGCCCCTTCCACAGTCCATAGATCCCAGAAAGTGTAACTAGTATGTCTCCAAATTGTATACACCACCCGCCCCCCCCCCCCCCCCCCATTCTCTGCACCTTCCCAACCCCAATAATAGACAGTACAATGTATAACCCCCCCCCATTCTGCACCCTCCCAACCCCAATAATATACAGTAGAATGCACAACCCCCCCCCCTCCCATTCTGCACCCTCCCAACCCCAATAATAAACAGTACGACGTATAACCCCCCCCCCCCCCATTCTGCAACCCCAATAATAGACAGTACAATGTATAACCCCCCACATTCTTTACCCTCCCAACCCCTATCATAAACAGTGCAATGCACAACCCACCCCTCCCCCCCCATTCTGCACCCTCCCAACCCCAATAATAGACAGTAGAATGCACAACCCCCCCCCCCCCATTCTGCACCCTCCCAACCCCAATAATAAACAGTACGACGTATACCCCCCCCCCCCCATTCTGCAACCCCAATAATAGACAGTACAATGTATAACCCCCCACATTCTTTACCCTCCCAACCCCTATCATAAACAGTGCAATGCACAACCCACCCCTCCCCCCCCATTCTGCACCCTCCCAACCCCAATAATAGACAGTAGAATGCACAACCCCCCCCCCCCATTCTGCACCCTCCCAACCCCAATAATAAACAGTACGACGTATACCCCCCCCCCCCATTCTGCAACCCCAATAATAGACAGTACAATGTATAACCCCCCACATTCTTTACCCTCCCAACCCCTATCATAAACAGTGCAATGCACAACCCACCCCTCCCCCCCCATTCTGCACCCTCCCAACCCAAATAATAGACAGTAGAATGCACAACCCCCCCCCCCCCCATTCTGCACCCTCCCAACCCCAATAATAAACAGTACAATGTATAACCCCCCCATTCTGCACCCTCCCAACCCCAATAATAAACAGTACAACGTAGAACTCCCCCCCCCCCCCATTCTGCACCCTCCCAACCCCAATAATAAACAGTACAATGCACAATACCCCCCCCCCCATTCTCTGCACCCTCCCCACCCCAATAATAAACAGTACGATGTATAACCCCCCCATTCTGCACTCTCCCAACCCCAATAATAGACTATACAATGCACAACCCCCCCCCCCCCCCCCATTCTCTGCACCCTCCCAATCCCAATAATAGACAGTACAATGTATAACCCCCCCCCCCCCCACACACACATTCTTTACCCTCCCAACTCCTATAATAAACAGTATAATGTACAACCCCCCTCCCCCATTCTCTGCACCCTCCCAACCTGTATAATAAACAGTACAATGCACAAATTCCCCCCCCCCCCCATTCTGCAGTACAATGTATAAATCACCCCCCATTCTCCTAACCTTCCCAACCCGTATAATAAACAGTACAATGTATAAACCACCCCACCCCCCCCCATTCTGCACTCTCCCAACCCCAATAATAGACTATACAATGCACAACCCCCCCCCCCCCATTCTCTGCACCCTCCCAATCCCAATAATAGACAGTACAATGTATAACCGCCCCCCCCCCCCCCACATTCTTTACCCTCCCAACCCCTATAATAAACAGTATAATGTACAACCCACCCCCCCCCCCCATTCTTTGCACCCTCCCAACCTGTATAATAAACAGTACAATGCACAAATCCCCCCCCCCCCCCATTCTGCAGTACAATGTATAAATCACCCCCCATTCTCCTGACCTTCCCAACCCGTATAATAAACAGTACAATGTATAAACCCCCCCCCCCCCCCTTTGTGCACCCTCCCAACCCCAATAATAGACTATGCAATGCACAAATTTGTATAAACCACCCCCCACACACATTCTTTACCCTCCCAACCCCTATAATAAACAGTGTAATGTACAATACCCCCATTCTCTGCACCCTCCCAACCTGTAAGATAAACAGTACAATGCACAAATCCCCCCCCCCCCCCCCATTCTGCAGTACAATGTATAAATCACCCCCCATTCTCCTAACCTTCCCAACCCGTATAATAAACAGTACAATGTATAAACCACCCCACCCCCCCCCCATTCTGCACTCTCCCAACCCCAATAATAGACTATACAATGCACAACCCCCCCCCCCCCATTCTCTGCACCCTCCCAATCCCAATAATAGACAGTACAATGTATAACCGCCCCCCCCCCCCACATTCTTTACCCTCCCAACCCCTATAATAAACAGTATAATGTACAACCCACCCCCCCCCCCATTCTTTGCACCCTCCCAACCTGTATAATAAACAGTACAATGCACAAATCCCCCCCCCCCCTTTGTGCACCCTCCCAACCCCAATAATAGACTATGCAATGCACAAATTTGTATAAACCACCCCCCACACACATTCTTTACCCTCCCAACCCCTATAATAAACAGTGTAATGTACAATACCCCCATTCTCTGCACCCTCCCAACCTGTAAGATAAACAGTACAATGCACAAATCCCCCCCCCCCCCCATTCTCCTAACCTTCCCAACCCCTATAACAAACAGTATAATGTACAACCTCCCCCCCCCCCCCATTCTCTGCACCCTCCCAACCCCAATAATAAACAGTACAACCCCTATAATAAACAGTTAAACAGTACAATGCACCCCCCCCCCATTCTCTGAACCCTCCCAACCTCTATAATAATAAGGTGGGGGGGGGGGGGGGGGTCGGCGCTCCCTATCATGGGCCTGGGTGTGCACCCATTGTGGATCTGGGCCGGGGACATCTTTTAGCCAGCACTATAAATTTTTAAAATGAAGATGGGACATTAACAATAAAAAAAGACTTCCCTTCTGATGTCAGGAAATGTCACCTTCATTGTCGGTGATGGTTTGTGAAGGATTTGTCTTCTTCCCTCTACACTCCCCCCCTCTACACTCCCCCCATGTGATATCATTCACACCGAGTAACATTCATCTCTGTATTGCAGGTATTCGATCCTCTTCGGTTTTCCCAGGAAAATTCTGCCAAGCGCCATTCCCACGCCTTTGTTCCCTTTGCAGCCGGACCCAGGTACATCATGAATCTGTATGTCGGGTTTCCTCTGAACCCCATAGAGAGGTCCATACATGACAGTCATGGGCAGTCATATTGGCACCTCCGCATTTCTATCAGATAATGCTCCACTTCGCCCAGAAAATTGTATTTACAAATGTTTCGCCATTCTGATGTTTATTTTTTTTTGTTTGTCACAAAAATCTGACACATTCCACACAAAACTCCAAAAATGGACTGGACAAAGTGATTGGCACCCTCAATGTAATATTTGGTAGCACACCCCTTGGAAAAAAATAACTCAAATCTATGGTTTCCTGTAACCATCAATGAGTTCCTTCCACCTCTCTACTGGAATTTTGGACCACTCTTCTTTTGCCAATTGCTCCAGGTCTCTCAGATTGGAGGGGTTCCTTTTCCCAATTTCTCCACCCACAGGAGCTCTATGGGATTGGGATTTACAGTAGATCTGAACTCATTGCTGGCCAGTTCAGTACTTGGTCATAAACCATTTCTGGGTGCTTTCTGACATGTGCTTTGGGCGATTGTCCTGCTGTAAGACCCATGACCTTCGACAGAAACCCAACTTTCAGACGGTGGGTCCTACATTGCATCCCCGCATTCTTTGGTAGTCTCCAGATCTCATAATGCCATGCACATGGTCATCCAGTGTCTGAAGCAGCAAAGCAACCCCAAAACATCAGTGAACCTCCACCATGTTTGACTGTCTGAAAACCGTAGAATGATGGGCTTTACCAAAAATCTGGAATTTTGTTCCGTCTGTCCACCACACATTCTCCCAAAAGGATTTTGGCTTCCTCAGGTAAGTTTTGGGAAACTCCAATGTGGCTTTTTTTATGTTTGTGTGTCAGCAGTGGGGTCCTCCTAGCATAGTGTCCCTTTTTATTCATATGGCGACGTTTAGTGCAAGCAAAGTTGTACCCTGTGCCGGAAGGTCAGCTTGAATTTGTCTGGAAGTTGATGGAAGTTCTTTATCCACCATTCCAACAATCCTTCTGTAGCAAAGTCTTTAACCTCTTTTGGTCTGATGAGAACCTCCAAGGCCAAAGACAGCTGACATCCTTCAATATGTGGTGGGGTGTGAGGCATAGCGGGTGCAAAGATGATGAAAGTCATTGGGCGCCAGACACTTCTTGGATGTAAAAGAGGTTTTATTTCTTTTGATAGTTCTTTTTATATGTTTTGAGGGAAAGAGGGTTAGGGCCCGGACACCCTTAGATAGTTGCAAACTCAACTGGCAGACTCTGATACTTCAATAGGAGGACAGCCGTACAGGGAAAAGCCCCAGCAAGGCGCTACTTCTGCACGTGCAGGATTGCTGTCTCCTATGGTAACAGTCCTTTAACAGTTCCTAACTCAAATGTAACAGTTCTTTCAGCTCCACTACAACTGATCCTTGTAGTTCTTCAATACTGAGCTCCAGGTCTCTCACTGGACCCTCTGATTCACTGACTCTGAATCCCTTGAGCTCCTCAAGACTTCCACGGCGGTATCTCCCTCAAGTGTCACCCACGCTTCCCTGCTGGGTCCCTAGCTTGGGCTTCCCTGCTGGGTCCCTAGCTTGGGCTTCCCTGCTGGGTCCCTAGCTTGGTACTTTGGATACCTTCAAGCTTCACCCCTGCTGACCGGTGAGGTCCCTAGCTTAACACACAAGGCTGCTCTGCAAGTGTCTCATCTGTTGGTTGGATCCCTGACTTGATCACCACCTGAAGTTTCCCGATTCTCCACTGTGCCCGTTCGGTGAGAATATTGCTCTGGTACTTGCTTCAGTTACTCACTGTGGTCCCTGGTAAAGGCGATTGGACCCTTCGTGGCGACAGCTTCACTTCTACCCCCAACCACCCACAGGTTGGCAGAACCGTCACTTTTGGTTGGACTGCAAGCCACAATCCCAACTCTGCGCTGCCCTCTTACTTCTGGATTGGCCCTCACACAGCCTGTCAGCTAGATGCCCCCAGGGATAGGCCCAATCTCCAGCCTAGCAGCCCGGGGCATACAACAAACGTCCACCCAGACAGCGGTCCAGGTGGCACAGAACATAGATCACCTGACTCCACCCGGATATATAGGCTCTCCCAGCAGGCCAAGGGATTAAAGAAGGTTTTGGCCTATTGGCTGGGATGCCCCATATACCCATAACCTGACCTTAGATTGCCCTTCTCATATCTAGTACCACCAAGTACCCGGCCACCTAGTGGTAGAAGAGAAAAGTGCAACAAGGCCAAGCTTAGGGAGAAATCAATAGATCTCTATCAATCAACCAGGACAACTACTCTTGGCAAGTAAATTTGTGAGGAGCTCCCTGCCTAAACTCCAGGGCGCTAGACTTCGTTGCAATCTTTCATGAATCGTTCTCTTTGGTCCACGCCCAGGGAGATTAGCTACAATTCCGTGGGCTGTAAACTTCTTGACAACATTGCACACAGTAGCCACAGGAACATTAAGATCTCTGGAGATGGACATGTAACCTTGAGATTGCCCATGCTTTTCCTCAGGCAATTCTTTCCTGCTATTTCTCTTCTCCATGCTCCGTGTGGCACACAGAGGCACACAACTGAAAGGTTGAGTCAATTTGTCACCATTTTAACTGGATGCCGGTGGGATTTCTTTATTATCAGCACCTGTTAATTGATACAGGTGAGTTTGATTACAAATTACAGGAGCATCACAAGCTTGGAATGCAATTATTTCTTACAATTCCGAGAGGGTGCCAATAATTTGGTGAAGTCCATTTTAGGAGTTTTGTGTGGAATGTGTCAGATTTGACTTTTTGTTTCTCCACTTTTTTGTGTCATACCGATACAAACAAAAGAAATAAAGGCGACAATTGCCGAAACATTTGTAATTGCAACAATTTTCTGGGCAAAGTGGCCCATTATCTGGCAGAAATGGAGGGGTGCCCGTATGGCCGGCCATCACTGTACATGCCAATCAGTAAGTATATCTTAACCACTTGAGTTGAGATTTACCCCCCTTCATGGCCAGAAATTTTTTTTGCTTTTTTGGCACTGTGTTACCTTCACTGACAATTGCGCAGTCATGCAACGCTGCCCACAAACAAAATTTATATCATTTTTTCCCCCACAAATAGAGCTATCTTTTGGCGGCGGGCAGCGACTTATAGCGGGACTGCGATATTGCAGCGGACAATCTAACCCTAACTGACACTTTGTGGGAACCAGTGACTCTAATACAGTGATCAGTGCTAAAACTATGCACTGTCACTGTACTAGTGACACTGGCTGGGAAGGGGTAAAACATCTAGGGCAGGGGGTCAGTAACCTTTTTCCTCTTAAGGGCCGGGTTCAATGTAAGTAAATGCATGGATTGCCGCATTCACCTGCTAATAAATGAAGATAAAAATCTGGACCCCTTTACATTACCCAGCCCCCCTGTATATTACCCAGCCCCCCCCCCCCCTGCATATTGCCCAGCCCCCCTGCATATTACCCAGCCCCCCTCTGCATATTGCCCAGCCCCCCCTGCATATTACACAGCCCCCCCCTTACATTACAGAGGAGGTTTAGTGCTAGAATTATTGCTCTTGCTCTAATGATCGCGGCGATACCTCACATGTGTGGTTTGAACACCGTTTACATTTACGGTCGCGACTTACGCATGCGCAGAGGGGGCGCTTTAAAAAGTAATTTTTTTTATTTTTACACTATCCCTTTACAAAAAAAAAATTCTGATCACTTTTATTGCTGTCAGAAGGAATGTAAACATCCCTTGTGAGAGTAATAGCCAGCGACAGGTCCTCTTTATGGAGGGATCTATAAGACCCCAAATCCCTCCTTTGCACTTAAAAGCATTCAATAGCCAAGTTTGGCAGTTTTAAATGCTTTAATTTTAAAAAAATTGGCGCCTTTAAGTCTTCTGTAAACCGCAAGTGATGTCATGACTTCCTGTTTACTAGATTCAAGACCTGATCAAATCCGATTACGGCTTCCTTCGGGGTCTCCGGCCAGCTGGCGGATGCCCCCATCCCCCCCCCCCCCCTAGCGCGCTGCTTGGGATAACAGGTAGACATGTGCAATTCGTTTCGTTACGAATTCGTTTTTTTAACCACTTCAGCCCCGGAAGATTTGGCTGCTCAATGACCAGGCCATTTTTTGTGATTCGGCACTGCGTCGCTTTAGCTGACAATCGCGCGGTCGTGCGTCGTTGTACCCAAACAAAATTGACGTCCTTTTTTCCCCACAAATAGAGCTTTCTTTTGATATTTGATCACCTCTGCGGTTTTTATTTTTTGCGCTATAAACAAAAAAAGAGCGACAATTTTGGAAAAAAAAGCAGTATTTTTTACTTTTTGCTATAATAAATATCCCCCAAAAATATATAAAAAAAACATTTTTTTCTCAGTTTAGGCCGATACGTATTCTTCTACATATTTTTGGTTAAAAAAAAATCGCAATAAGCGTATATTGATTGGTTTGCGCAAAAGTTATATTGTCTACAAAATAGGGGATAATTTTATGGCATTTTTATTATTAATTTTTTTTTTAGTAGTAATGGCGGCGATCTGCGATTTTTATCGTGACTGCGACATTATGGCGGACACATCGGACACTTTTGACACTATTTTGGGACCATTGTCATTTATAAAAATGCACTGATTACTGTGTAAATGACACTGGCAGGCAAAGGGTTAACCACTAGGAGGCGATGAAGGGGTTAAGTGTGTCCTAGGGAGTGATTCTAACTGTGGGGGGGGGTGGGTGGGCTATAAGTGACACAACAGCGATCACTGCTCCCGATGACAGGAAGTAGATCTCTGTCCTGTCACAAGGCAGAACGGGGACATGCCTTGTTTACATAGGTATGTCCCAGTTCTGCCTCTCTCTGTGAGACGATCGCGGGCAACCGGCGGGACCCGCGGGCGCGCTCACAGAGCACGCACCGGCACGGTGGCAAATTCAAAGGGACGTACAGGTACGCCCATTAGCGCAGCCGTGCCATTCTGCCAACGTAAATGTACATGTCCTCTGATTCCTCCTGTATTGAACTGTATTGTAATTGTACTGTCTGCCATAATGTTGTAAATCGCTGCGTAAACTGTCGGCGCTATATAAATCCTGTATAATAATAATATTAAGTAATAATAATACATGCGGCGGTCGGCAAGCGGTTAACAAATTTTGACAAATTCGTTAATTCAGAAATATCCAAATTAACGAAAACCCGTTTAACAAATTTTTACGAATATTCGTAAATTTGAATATTCATAAATTCATAAAGTGGAGAATTCGTAAATTCAAAAATTCGTAAATTCGAAAACCCGAAAATTCGAAAATCTGAAAAAACAACTAATTAAGGTAACTTTTACTAACTATGAAATGATAGGTATTGGAATTTCCTTTCAAATTTGGCTGCTAGTGAACGTAACGAATACAAATTTATGAAGTTACGAATTATCCGAAATAACGAATGCCGCATCTAAACAAATGGAACGTAAAGAAAATAATAATAACAAATAACAATAATAATAATAAAAACTTTTTAAAATTATTATTTATTATTCATTAGTTCTGTTTTATTCATTTAGATGCGTCATTCATTATTTCGGATAATTCGTAACTTTGGATAAATTCATATTCGTTACGTTCGCTAACAGCCAAATTTGAAAGGAAATTCCAATACCTATCATTTAATAGTTTGTTATTTTAATTTAGGTAGTTGTTCTTTCGAATCTTCCCATTTTCTTTCCTATTTTCTCATTTTCGTATTTACGAATTGCGATCATAACGAATGACCCGAAAAACGAATGAAACAAAAAAAGAACAAATTCTTCGGCAGTGCGCATGTCTAATAACAGCCGAGCGGCTTCTTAGCCGCATCGGTTGCTATCCCAAGAAAGCCGACCGCCGGCTCTAAAAAACTGTACCAGAGTGATGCCTGCAGCTTGCAGGCCTCGCCCCGGTACAACCCTGTCAAGCCGAGACCGCATATTTGCGTACGGTCGGCGTAAAGGTTGGCTTGTGCTGTGACTAATCAGTTTGACAGTTTAGTTGAGGACACAAGCAGATGTGACAGTTGGCAATCCCGGTGTTCTGCCGAGAAAGTTCCCCTCGGCGGATAAGGACCCCCCTCTACTGGGCAGGCGCAGCGCTTGCGCAGTAGGAGCCGGCGGAAATAGCCGAAGCCAAATAGAAATCAGCTGTACACCGCGCCTGTAAGAAGAGGGCCCCTCGCGGGCTCGCTGCGCTCGCCACTTTTTTATACCCCCTCTAGGTCCACGTGGATGGTGGGGCTTGAACCTGGACCTAGGGCGCAGGTGCTGTGTACAGCTGATTAAAGTTTTTCAGCTTCGGCTATTTTCGGCGGCTCCTAGTCATTCGTACTGTGCAAGCGCAGCGCCTGCGCAGTACAGGGGGGTCCTTATCCGCTGGGGAACTTTCTCGGCAAGACACCGGCATTCCAGGAATGTAACTGTTTTTTTGAAACGGTTAAATCGATGGGTTTAGTTCCGCTTTATGGTTGACTGCTCCTCAGGGGCTCTGGGCTTCAGCAAAATGGCCGCCTCTAGTAAGAAGAAACAAGAGCAATGCTGGAGGCAATTTACAGCCCACACTAAATTTGGTAGCAGAATTATTAATGTGGATTGGATGTTTCTTCTTATAGAACATTATTTTATTTATCAAATTGTTATGGGTAGAGTTCTGCTTTAATATGAAGTTTTTTGTTTGTTTTTTTATCCTGCCCAGGAATTGCATTGGACAGAACTTTGCCATGAACGAGATGAAAGTAGCTGTGGCGCTGACCTTGAACCGATTTGAACTGTCGCCCGATCTCTCTCAACCGCCCCTGAAACTGCCGCAGCTGGTCCTGCGCGCCAAGAACGGCATTCATGTGTTCCTGCAGAGAGCCGAGTGAAGGGGGATTTTACTGTCAGATCCACACTTTCCTTTCTGTTTATTTCCCTGTAATGATACCCCAGTCAAGTACAATAAAGAAATCCTGTTGTTGGCTCTTCCCTGCGTCTGATCTTTTCAGCCTTGCTGTCATAGTTGCCCCTCTTTTCAGGGCTGCAATAAGAATGCTGTAACCTACCTGCAGTGAGTGATAAGGTAAGTTTCTGCCAGAAGCGTGTAGCGCTCCTGTTCCTCATTCCACCATCCTGGTTTTGGCTGTGGCATTCTCCCTATCTGTCTGTCCACCTGCAAGGTGATTGATGTGGCCAGTCTCTGGGTGGAGACCAAACCTGATATAAGCCAGCCAAGCCTGCAGTCTCGTGCTTGTGATAAGAGCGTGTAATACCTGATCAAGCTGCCCGTTTGTCTACCCTGTTCTGCTATATTGGATTTCCCTGTGTATGACCTCGGATCGGCTGACGATTATTCTCTGAACTCTGCCTGCCTTTTGACTACGGGTTTTGACCTGGACTATTCTGAACCTGGCCTGCCTTGTACCTGGACTGTCATTGAACCACTTTGCCTGTCTGACAACCGCAAGTACCTGTCGTGGTAGCCGGGCATTGTAGAATTGTGTGTAAGTCCTGTGGGCAACGGAGTACAGGTAGTCCTGCTTGCCTTATGGGAAAGGGGGCTGCTATAGGTGAAGAACACAGAAGCCAGCTACCTGCGTTAGGGATAAGCGTGAAAGTTTCCTGTACAGACCCCGTCCAACAAAGCATGCAGATGGAGTGGACATCTTCCCCATTCTAATTGCCTGGCGCTCCTCGTGACAAAATACTACAAGGTCAGCTCTGCCCTCTGACCCCTCTTAGGACCACCTACAGTGCCTTGAAAAAGTATTCATACCCCTTGAAATGTTCCACATTTTTTTCATGTTACCACCAAAAACCTAAATGTATTTTGTTGGGATTTTATGTGATGGACCAACACAAAGTGGCACATAATTGTGAAGTGGAAGGAAAATGATAAATGGTTTTCCATATTTTTTACAAATAAATCTGTGAAAAGTGTATGGCGCCCCCCTGAGTCAATACTTTGTAGGACCCCCTTTCTCTGCAATTGCAGCTACAAGTCTTTTTGGGGATGTCTCTACCAGCTTTGCACATCTAGAGAGGACATTTCTGCCCATTCTTCTTTAAAAAATATCTCAAGCTCTGTCAGATTGGATGGAGAGCGTCTGTGAACAGCAATTTTCAAGTCTTGTCACAGATTCTCAATTGGATTTAGGTCTGGACTGTGACTGGGTCATTCTAACACATGAATATGCTTTGATCTAAACCATTCCATTGTAGCTCTGGCTGGATGTTTCGGGTGAACTTCCGCCCCAGTCTCAAGTCTTTTGTAGACTCTAACAGGTTTTCTTCTAAGATTGTCCTTTATTTGGCTCCATCCAACGTCCCATCAACGCTGACCAGCTTCCCTGTCCCTGCTGAAAAAAAGCATCCCCACCACATGAAGCTGCCACCACCATGTTTCACGGTGGGGATGGTGTGTTCAGGGTGATGTGCAGTGTTAGTTTTCCCCACACATAGCGTTTTGCTTTTAGGCCAAAAAGTTCAATTTTGGTCTCATCTGACCAGAGCACCTTCTTCCACATGTTTGCTGTGTATCTCTGCAGCTCCTCCAGAGTTACCATGGACCTCTTGGCTCTTCTCTGATGAATGCTCTCCTTGCCCGGCCGGTCAGTTTAGGTGGATGGCATGTCTTGGTAGGTTTGCAGTTGTGCCATACTCTTTCCATTTTCCGATGATGGATTGAACAGAGCTCCGTGAGATGTTCAAAGCTTGGGAGATTTTTTTTATAACCTAACCCTGCTTTAATCTTCTCCACAACTTTATCCCTGACCTGTCTGGTGTGTTCCTTGGCCTTCATGGTGCTGTTTGTTCACTAAGGTTCTCTAACAAACCTCTGAGGGCTTCACAGAACAGCTGTATTTATACTGAGATTAAATGACACACAGGTGGACTCTATTTACTAATTAGGTGACTTCTGTTCCACTAGATTTTAGTTAGGGGTATCAAAGTAAAGGGGGCTGAATACAAATGCCCCCTACACCTTTCACATATTTATTTGTAAAAAAATGTTGAAAACCATATATCATGTTCCTTCCACTTTACAATTATGTGCCAGTTTGTGTCGGTCTATCACAAAAAAAGCAATAAAATGAATTTACGTTTTTGGTTGTAAAATGACAAAATGTGGGAAATTTCAAGGGGTATGAATACTTTTCAAAGCACTGTACGTGTGATGGACTTCATACAAACATAAACCACAATTGCATGTGTAAATTGTATCACTGACGGAGCGCTACTAGAGTGTTTTAAAGTTTTAAGCTATGGACACTCTACATTATATACTCCTCACGAAGTCTTCAGTGTCTCAACAGTTGCTGGTTGCTATGCAGTCCCTGAATATAGTAATGACGTTCTTGACAAGCATATAAGTACAAAGAAGCCTGGGTTTTGTTTAACTACACCCCTCAGGCCCCTTCCACTGTTAAAAGTTTGGCCACGCCCACATTTTGCCACGGCGCAGTATGCGTTGGGAGGTATGTGATGGATTCAGTGACCCCCCCCCCCCCCCCCCACTATCAAGAAGGAGAGATGCATGGTCACATGATTAGTAAAAATTATCATTTCTGAAGCTAAACCAAAAGTCGTTATGGTGCCGGCACAGTTATAACTGTCTATAAGATTGTATGTTCACAAGGATGACACCATTACGATAAAGAATCTGTTCTTACATGATAGGGTGTGAAAGTCTCCTATCCCCCTAACGCATTTCATGGCTAACAGCAAAAGATTTATTGAATGTGATGCAGCATACATCAGATTCCATTAAATACAGAGAAAGATACAGCATTCTTGTCAGGGAAGACGCATGCATGTGTGTAGAGGCACGGTTCCTGTAGGCCCTGTTCATGGCTGTTTAGCGGGTGCGCCAGACGGTCTATTTAAGCTGCACTAGTGCCTTGTGTCAGAGCCGTTTGGTCTGTTATATTCCTGAAGTATCTGTGTATCCGTCCCTGTATTGGTCACCCGTTGAACTCTTCCTGCATTGACCCCTGGCTTGCCCCCCCCCTGGTCTGGTCTATGCTTCTGCCTTATCCTTCCTCTCATCTGTGTTATTGTTACTGACCCTGGCCTGACTCCCGACTACGCTTCTGGTCTGTTATGTTTCTGAAGTATCCGTTCCTGTATTGCTCACCTGTTGCCCATCTACTCCTGACTCTGCCTACACTGACCCCCGGCTTGCCACCCCCCCCCGGTCCATGCTTCTACCTTATCCTTCCTCTCATCTGCTTTGTTATTACTGACCCCCGCCTGACTCCTGACTACTCCTCTGCCTTATCCTTCCTCTCATCTGCTTTGATGTTACTTACCCCGGCCTGACTGCCGATTCCTTTTCTGCCTTATCTTTCCTCTCATCTGCCTTCTTATTACTGACCCCGGCCTGACTCCTGACTACTCCTCTGCCTTATCCTTCCTCTCATCTGCTTTGTTGTCACTTACCCCAGCCTGACTCCTTTTCTGCCTTATCCTTCCTCTCATCTGCCTTCTTATCACTGACCCCGGCCTGACTCCTGACTACTCTTCTGTCTTATCCTTCCTCTCATCTGCCTTCTTATCACTGACCCCGGCCTGACTCCTGACTACTCCTCTGCCTTATCCTTCCTCTCATCTGCTTTGTTGTCACTTACCCCAGCCTGACTCCTTTTCTGCCTTATCCTTCCTCTCATCTGCCTTCTTATCACTGACCCCGGCCTGACTCCTGACTACTCTTCTGCCTTATCCTTCCTCTCATCTGCTTTGATGTTACTTACCCCGGCCTGACTACTCTTCTGCCTTATCCTTCCTCTCATCTGCTTTGATATTACTTACCCCGGCCTGACTCCTCTTCTGCCAGCTGCTCCTGCATATCCAGACGCACATTAGCACCCTCCAGCAGAAGTCCTATCAGGCATTCATGCCGCTCTGTGCTCCAGCCTTATCTGTTATTGTAGCTGGGCTCCTAAATGGTAGGAGAGGCCTTCCTCTACACTCCGGGCTCCACCACCATTCTCATCCAGAAGTTACCCAGAACCTCCCAGAGAAGGCAGCAACATACTAGAAAAAAGGAAAACTGCGTTTGCATAGTTATTTGTCCACCACAAGGGTGAAGAATCAATACTGCTGCCGTGCAAAGCATGAATAGAAGCCATGAAATGATTTGGGTTAGTACCAATTTTTTCGGGAAAGGGATGGGAGGGAGGAAAAGGGGGAGGAGACAAGAAAACATAAGAGGGTGGACCATAGGATTGAAAACAGGAACATCAATGTTTTTCTTAAAGTGGAACATTACCCATAACAACTTGATAAAAAATAATGTTCTTTATCAGTGAAAATTTATCCCACATTAATAATTATGCTACCAACATTAGTGTGTTCTGCAAATTGCCTCCAGCATTGCTCCTGTTTCATCTTGCTGGAGGCGGCCATTTTTCTGCTTAGAGCAGTGGTCTCCAAACTGCTGCTCGGGGACCGGATGCGGCTGCTTGGTTGCTTTTATCCGGCCCTTGGGGTATTATTCCCTCCACTGTCAGCAACAGTGGGGCATGGTTCCTGCCACTGACACCGACATTGGGGCACTATTCCTCCCACCGACACCAATGATGGGCACTATTCCTCCTATTGATATAAGTGATGGCGCACTACTCCTTCCACTGATACCAATGATGAGGCACTATTCCTCCCACTGATACTAACCATGGGGCACTATTCCTCCCATTGACACCAACAATGGGGCACTATTCCTCCAATTGATACCAACCTTGGTACACTATTCCTCTCACCGACACCAATGATGGGGCACTATTCCTCCCACTGACACCAATGATGGGGCACGATTCCTCCCACTGACACCAATGATGGGGCACGATTCCTCCCACTGACACCAATGATGGGGCACTATTTCTCCTCCCACTGACACCAATGATGGGGCACTATTCCTCCCACTGATACCAATGATGGGGCAATATTACTCCCCCTAATATCAATCATGGGGCATTGTTTCCTCCCTCTGACGCCAGGACATTTTTTACTCTCACTGACCACAGTCTGGCCCCCCTAAAGCTGGAAGGACAGTAAACTGGCCCTTTGTTTAGAAAGTTTTGGAGACCCCTGCCTTAGGTTAACAAGCATCTCCAGCCATATGAACAATCCCCTCCTTTACACGGCCAGAGTACCGGTGCGAATGAGTACTGAAGCCTTGACAGATGGCTGATATCATAACAAATACAAAGGCTGACACTAGTTGAAATAAAAAAAATACATTTAATTGTTTGTTATAAATGAATACATAGTGGCGTTAGTGATTAGAGTCATAGCTGGAGTTCAGCTTTATATACAATATACGGATTGGCTAGCGGAGGAAGCGGTGCCCAAAGCCCAACTGAACTTCTGGTGTACATCAACCTTCCAGGAGAATCAGAAGAGAATGCAGCCGTCCAATCAGTAACTCCATTCTAATGCCTGGAGGATCCCTCAGCCTGAGGCTGAGCAGTACAGGGCAGACACAGACAGAGAGTCGGCATAGTTTAGCTTCAATATTCTGGCTGGCATAGCCAAGATGTGAGTCCATCAGCGGGCTACCGATTGGTTGGCTGTGGTATTTGGTGCGGCTACAATTGCACAATAACAGAAGAAAATACAGAATCTGTGGTTGCATGGTGTGTCCTGATGGTGGATAAGACTCCCTAGCTGGTTCTCTCCCATGGTATCTGTGACAGACCCAACAAGGACAGGGGCTTTTGGAGGTGACTGCAGGGTGGCCTCTTGCCTACTGACCATGGGCCCTGGCTTTTAAGGGAAGACTACTCTTTGGGAGGTGTGTGCCTGGGGGACCCTTGGAGTGTTCTTGCATCAGATTTGGGTCCATGTCTCCCTGAAACACACAGATTTGGGTCCTTTGTGCCCAAACCAGCATGATTGCTTTAGATTGTGATGCTCAGAGTGGATGTTAAAATTATCAACTTAAAGAAACCTGATACTGGGGTCTCCTGATATAGTCTATTAAGGTGTTATGTCTCTCCCATTGTGTACCTCCTAGGTGTGCATTCCCATTGTTAATCGAGCCACCTATTGTTTGTCTGTCTGATCATCTCTTGAAGAGGTGATTAATATTGTGACCACTTTACCTTGTTGTCAAACCATTGCGGGATTTTATGTGTTAATGCTTAAAATAATGTGTACTGTACTTTGTATCCAGCGTGGTGTGCCTGGTGATGAATGGTCTGGGTGGGCACGGAGTCACCTAGGTGGCTAGTTGTTTATTTAGCTTAATGTGTATGTTGGCTGTTCCTTAGCTATGCTAATTATATTCCTGGTTACAGTGTGTATTGTTAGGGTAATGTGATCAGTTTTTACCCGATCTTCTGTGCTATATATTCTATGTGAATTTTCAATAAAGAGGGTCCCAGTTTGCATCTAAGCTAGTGTTGCCTAGTCTTGGGTGCTCAGCTATAATACCCGGTTCCTGGGTCCCAACTGGAGGAAGCTCTATCTTGACGGAAGCACCCAAGTTGGGTGCTGGACGGTTCCGTCACGGTGTCCTCTCCTGGAGATTCTATGGTAATGGAACGCCTCACACATTCCATAGATTGCTCAGATCGCCTGTTCCACAGATTCCCATGAAGAGGACCAACTGACCCGAGAGACACTAAGAACGTAGCTGGGCCCCATCATTACAAATCAGTATGAAAGACTGAAATAATATCCTGTTGATATAGGTAAAAGGTGGGATAACCCAGGCAATATGAGAAAAAGGCAGATTATAGAAATGTATTAGTAAGACTCTTCTAGAATGTACTGATAGTCTTTCCAGGAGAATATTCTAAGCGCGGCTTTATAACATGTATGATTCTTCCAATGAAATTAAAGCTTTGTAATACAATATAATGTGTAAACCATCTATGGAGCACCAGGAAAGTGGCAACAGGTTCGGAAGCTTTTATAATAAAACACTTCCATTATTCGGGGCCCATTTTCAGCAGCTCAGAAAAGTGTGAAATGGTTTCCCGGCTTTACCAAAGCACTCCGGATTTAGACCTCCTGCGCAATAGTTGGTTGTAAAACGTTCCTGAGAGGAGCAAATCAGCATTAAAAACTCACCCGGCATGCAGGGAGTTTAGAGGCAGATAGAAAATGCCTTGTGTCCCCAGAAGCAGCTGCAAAAATGTTCCTTGTGCATGAGGCCTAAGGTGGAGGAAGGACAGTGCAGTCACCCATCTGTGCATCAACAAGTAACCCTCCTAAAGCCCAACTCAGGCCAAAACGTTTCCCACAGGAAAGGGTCAGGACTTCTCTCGGGTGTGTCTGAGCTCCTGTCCAGAAAACACTCATAGGAGATATTGAAGTGTATGGAAAGGTTGTTTTTTGGATAGGGAGGGGTTGGACCCTTTGCCAAGTGTTTCATTGCTGTCTGTGTCCCCACTGGGAAGATTCACCCCTTTATTTCTCCTAGTGACCAGGGCTTTTTTTTTGCGGGAATGTGAACGAACGCAGTTCCTGGCACCTCCAGCACTGACTGCATGCAATGGTAAGGGGTGCTGGTGTGTGTTGCAGATTCTATTGATGCCGGCTGCTGGGGATCTATTTTAGGGGGGTCTATTGTTGTTGGGGGTGGGTCTTATATTTCTGTTGGTAGTTATTGCTAGGAGAGATCTACTGTTGAGAGAGGGGTCTATTGTTGCTGACTGCTGGAGAGTCTATTGATGCTGGCTGTGGGGAGATCTGTTGTTGCTGCTGAGGGGGGTTGTTTTGGGTGGTCCATTGCTGTTGGGCGGGATCTAATGTTGCTGGAGGGAGGGAGGCTCTATTGTTACAGGGGATCTATTTTACTGCTTTTCTTGTTATTAACAAATTCCATACAAATTACTTATGGCCACAAAATGATACTTGGTTCTGTATTCTCTAAAAGGGTAGTAATGGGAGGTAGGTAGGGGGTGGAACCAAGGAATAGAGATCGGAGGTGGGTAGGGGGCAGAGAAAAGGGGCGACTCAGAAAGGGGGAGTTCCTGCACCTATTCTATGAGAGAAGCCTACTGGTGACCATTGTCATCAAGACAGAAAGTGATGTGAAAATCCCAAAAATGATGAGTTGTCACTAGAGAAGGAGGTAAGTGAAAGTCCTCCAATTGGGACACATGTTCCTGGGACTCAGAAATAGGAATTACGTCATTATTAAAGTATTTCTGTAATTTCCTGTCATGTCTTAAAGACAGAAAGTAAAGGGAAGTCTTCTCAGTGGGATACAGGTGTAAAAAAATACCCTAATAGATGTTTTGACCCTTCTCTACGTTATATGAAACAAGAAGGCATTGCTTGTGTGCAAAGTAAATGTCTGTCATTTGAAATGCTGTCTGTGTCCTCGCTTCTCTTTGGTAAACAAATTTCCACATTTCCTTCTCCACTTTGCTTCATCATTACGCTGATAGTCCTGAGATTACGGTTTAACCCCTTCTTATATCCCAGAAATGTCACCAGAGGGTGCTGGTTCTGAGGACAAGGCCTTGGTGTCCATTGGATCGGTAGGAGGCGGTAGGGTTTGGTAGACAACTACAGTCTGAAAAACAAAAGGCATTATAGTAAATGGCTTTAAATAAACATGTACAAAATAATCCAATAATAGTATAAAACATCAGCAAATGCGTTTATCTGTGAACACGATGCTGAAGGAGGTCCTTACTTACACTGTATGACCCAAAGTTCACCTGACCAGCACCTCTACATGAGCTTGCTGGACATCCCATTCCAAAACCAGAAGCCCCATTCACACCTCGGCATCAGCGTTTTCAGGTGATTTTGTAACTTTTTTTGTGCATTTGTACATGCATTTTTTTAGGCTTGAGTGTTTTTGTTTCAGCTAATGAAAAGCTGGAGGGGGAGGGGCAAGAGACAACACAAAAAAAACACGCATTTTCAGAGGCTCCTACTGAACTCCATGGGGGCCAAAAACGTGTGACATTAAGAAGCTTATCTATCTTCTCCGGCATCGGGGTTTACCCAACCTGACAGAGGTGAATGGGCACCACTGAATATAATGGGAATCTAGATGTTGATTGTTGAATTGCTTCAGGAATGCCCCTCATATCGCTCAGGTGTGACTCCAGCCTTCATATGGAGCGCCCCCCATCCTCCTCTGTGGGTATAACAGTCTCCGTTCTTCTGGGAAGACTTTTCACAAGATATTGAAATGGTAAAGTCAGGTACGGATGTTGGATGAGAAGATCTGGCTCACCATTGGCATTTCAGTTTATCCCAAAGGTGGTCAGTAGGGATGAGGTCAGGGTTCTGGAGTTTGTTAGACATCCCATTCCAAAACTATGGCCATTAATACGGAGTTGCCCGCTTTATTACTATACTCAGGGCCGTCTTTAAGGCAGGGCAAAAGGGGCAGTTGCCCTGGGCCCTGTCATTGTTGTGTGGCCCAAAGCAGCCTCCTCATACTTGCCAACTATCCCAGTTTAAATTCCCTTGTTCTTTGAAGTTTTAGTCCTGTGCTGTGTCCCAATATCTCAGTGTGAAGTGCTGGTTCTAATGCTGCCCAGCTCTGCCTTATTGTTGTGTACAGATGACTCACCTGCAGGCCCTGTGTTTACATGTAAATAACCGGCATTGATATGTAAATAGCGGGGGCAGGCGGCATTGTTATGTAAATAAAAGCGGCATTCATATGTATATCATGCCCCCCTGCAGCGAGGAGATGATGTACTGTAACCTCTAGCAACCAATCAGTGAGCAGTAATACTGTACAGTAATCTCTAGCAACCAATCAACAAGCAGAAATCATTTGCTGTAACCTCTAGCAACTAATCAGTGAGCAGTAATACTGTACAGTAATCTCTAGCAACCAATCAACAAGCAGAAATCATTTGCTGTAACCTCTAGCAACTAATCAGTGAGCCGTAATGTGTGCTTTAACCTCTAGCAACCAGTAAGTAAGCAGTAATGATATGCTGTAACCGCTGGCAACCAATCACAATTGCTGCCTGATCTGATACAGTAAACTGATTTTAAGTCTAGCTGCTATTTATTGTATGTCTCAGAGCAGGTGGAGAGTGAAATTGTATGGGGGGGCCCCAAGAAAATTTTTACCCAGGGTCCAATCAATATTAAAGACGGCCCTGACTATACTGTCTTCCACTCTTCTGGGAAGACTTTCCACAAGATGTTGGGGGGTGTCTGTGGAAATTTGTGCCCATTTGTGAGGTGGTTTACTGATGTTGGATGAGAAGGCCTTGCTCACCATCGGCCTTCCAATTCATTCCAAAAGGTGATCAGTAGGGATGAGGTCAGGGCACTGTGCAGGATACTGGAGCTCCTCCACACCAAACTGGTCACACCATGTCTTTATGGAGTTGCCCCTTTTGTGGTTATAGCATCCTCCACTCTCAAGTCTCTTGAGTTCCTCCACTCTTCTAGGAAGACTTTCCACAAGACTGAGGAGTGTGTTTATGAGAACTTGTGCTAATGTTTAGAAACCAGGGGTTTAGTAGGGTTCAGGTCTGGACACTCAAGTTCCTCCACGCCAAACTGGTCATCCCATGTCTTTATGGAGCTGGTTTTGTACACAGGGGGGCACACTTATGCTGGAACAGAAAAGGGTCTTTACCAAACTGTTAGCACAAGGTTGAAAGAGAACAACTGTCTACAATATCTTTGTATGAAGGAGGATCACCAACACCCTTCACTGGAGACACCTGAGCTCCATAATCTGAAGGGGGTTCAGGTACACTGAGCCATATTATCTGTTTGGAGTTGGATGACCCTATTTCAATTAAAAGTAGAGTTCTTTTATCATGAGCCACCAAGGGCAGGACTGATGCTGGATGAAAAGACCTAGCTCACCCTTGGTGTTCCAATTCAACCCAAAGGTGATCAGCAGGGATGAGGTCAGGGCTCTCTGCAGGACACTGGAGTTCCTCCACACCAAACTGGTCATCCCATGTCTTTGTGGAGCCGGCTTTGTACACGGGGGGGGGGGGGGGGGCACAGTCGTTCTGGAACAGAAAAGAGTCTTCCCCAAGCTTTTACCACAAGGTTGGAAGAGCACAATTGTCTACAATGTGTTTGTATGATGGAGGATTACTAGCACCCTTCACTGGAGACACCTGAACGCCATCATCTGAAGGGGGTTCAGGTACACTGAGCCATATTATCTGTTTGGAGTTGGATGACCCTATTTCAATTAATAGTAGAGTTCTTTTATCATGAGCCAACAAGAGCAGGACTGATGTTGGATGGGAGGACCTGGCTCACCATCGGTGTTCCAATTCATCTCAAAGGTGATCAGTAGGGATGAGGTCAAGGCTCTGTACAGGACACTGGAGTTCCTCCACACCAAACTGCTCACACCATGTCTTTATGGAGCTTGTGGGCCGGGCCTACCTTCGCCCTGCATGTCGGGCATCCTTGGTGATGTGCGTTCTCATCAATGCCCAGGACCAGGCAGGGCCGCGTTCATGTGCAAGCGACACAATGGTGGTATACTGACTTAGAGACAAGCTGTACACTGTGTGCAGTAGTCTCTGACCCTTCCAGAAGATGAGCGTTTCCTGATATCTCCATAACACACACTGGGTCACCAGGGAAAGTTGTATGTAGACCAAGAGGACCGGAGAGGGGAAATAGGATCGGTCTGAGTGCGCTCATCGGTTTGTTTCCTGTTCTGCGTCACTACCTCTCCACCCGAGTGTTCTAGTGACTACAGGATATTTGCCTTATGCCGCGTACACACGAGCGGACTTTACGGCGGACTTTGCCCGGCGGACTTTTCGACGGACTTTCTGAATGAACGGACTTGCCTACACACAATCCACCAAAGTCCGTCGAATTCGTACGTGATGACGTACACCGGACTAAAACAAGGAAGTTCATAGCCAGTAGCCAATAGCTGCCCTAGCGTGGCTTTTTGTCCGTCGAACTAGCATACAGACGGCGGACTTTTCAACCGGACTCGATTTCAACGGATAAATTTTAAACAAGTTTCAAATCTAAGTCCGTCCAACTTTTGAGCAAACAAAGTCCGCTGGAGCCCACACACATCGAATTGTCCGACGAAATCCCGTCCGCCGGGCAAAGTCCGCCGTAAAGTCCGCTCGTGTGTACGCGGCATAACAGGTCAACAGAGCAGCTCTGAGTAGTTCTATCACCATGTACTATAACCTCTCCTATCCTTACATTGCAACCTGCTCTGACCCTCAGGACTGGGGAGGTGTAGGCACGGCCAGATTCCATCTGCTGATTGATAGATCAGCTACAAGGCCATTCCCTGTCCAGCCTGTCAATCAAACACACTATTTGTGTTCAGGCCGTTCCCTGAACAGAAGGTTCATTTCCTAGCATCAGGCTCCGGTGTCAGCTCCTTTGGTTCTGGATTTTTGTTTCTTTGCTTACTGACTTGTATTCACTGTGATTGGTTACTGCCTGCCCTGATCTGACCTTTGGCCTGTCCTGGTTTCTGAATCTGACTTTGTACCAAGCTCTGGTTCCAACTCCTGATCAGCTGCCGACTGCACAAATGTTCCTGGGGGCCACAGCCTGGTACCCCCAGTAAAGTCCAACATTCCCGGCGAAGGTCTGATGGGTGTACTTAGATTCCGGACCTCTGCTCATTTAGGGGCTCACACCCTCTGCACTGCGCATGTAGCACCGGGGAACCACTATTACTGTCCATGGCAATCTCCTTACCCGGCTACAGTAAGGATGGGGCTGGTTCCATCATGGTAAGTGTTCTGCGATGAGGAAGGACATATGGAAGGTGATCAGTAAGAATTGCCCATTTCATGGCTGTCAGGAGATTTCATTCCTCCTCCTGCACCGGCTGAATCAGATCCAATCAGAGGGTGGGAGAGAGCCAATAGGAACATCAGAGAGGACTGCCGTGTGGGAACCAAGGATCCTGGAAGATGTAGTCTTTAAACACTTGACCTCCGAAAGATCTACACCCCCCCCCCCCCTTCCTGACCAGGCCATTTTTTGCCATCCGGCATTGCGTTACTTTAACTGACAATTGCGCTTTCATGCGACGCTGTACCCAAATAAAATTGATGTCCTTTTCCCCCACAAATAAAGCTTTTCTTTTGGTGGTGTTTGATCACTTCTGTGTTTTTTTATTTTTTGAGCTACAAATCAAAAAAAGACAATTTTGAAAAAAAATAAAATAATAATTCTTTACTTTCTGCTATAAAACTCATGCAATAAATTAAAAATAAATAAATAAATAAAAATTTAGGCCAATAATGTATTCTGCTATATATTTTTGGTAAAAAAAAAAAAATCCCAATAAGCGTATATTTATTGGTTTGCGCATATTTTTGCAGATATTTCTATTTATTTATTGTTATTTTTTCACTAGTAATGCGACGGACATTCTGACACTTTGTGGGAACCAGTGACACTAATACGGTGACCAATATATAAATGTGGTATGGCCACCAAGACGGTCTGTAATGAGTGGACCGATCAGTAGAGGGGTAAACTTCACCTCTCACCACATCCCAAAAAATATCAATGAAAATATATCAGAAAGCAGGACCCTGGGGATTGTCCGGGGTGGAGGGAAGATAAGGGGTATAGGAGTATATGGAGGTAAGAAGCAATAGGGTATATAGTAAAATATTTTGTCCTTTATTCAAGTATATATCAAAAATAGGAAATTTAAAAACAATTAAGTATACATTGACTGCACTTAATCAATAACATACAGGTACTAAGGGTAAAGAGCACATATATGAATATTGCATATGGAAAAATTCAACATGTTTTGGAATGTTTAGGATGTAAATTCCTCCTTCAGGGATTTCCTGTGCAGTTGTATAAGTAGTCTGTAGAGTGTATAGAAAAATAGAGGTATACTAAACCACAATATAACTATAATAACCATATGTATACTAGTGGACATGCGTTGATAGGGGAACAACTTGGAACCCAAAGTGGGAAAGGGAAAAAAAAAAAAAAAAAGGGGGGGAGGGGAAATAGGAGGGAAAGGGGGGAGAAGCTGAGAGGGAAGGGGGGGAAGGAAAAGAGGGAGGCTGTGGGGGGAAAAAAAGGGGGGGGGGAAGGGGGGGAAGGAAAAGGACAAGAGGAGTGATAATATAGTACCGGAAAGGACTTACTGATTTGTATCGGTTACAGTTGTTTACAAAAATCAGAGAGAGTAGTACTTCAAATTCTGATCTTCCAGCTTGCAAAGAAGGCTACAAGATGGCAAAAGTATATTTTACCCCTATTACCCTGTGGAGCTTCAGTTCCTTTTAATTTGTATGCTACCCTTATGCAAGTAGACCAGCTCTCACAGCCCCTATATTTGATATTGTACATTTTTCACATATAATCTATGCAGTTTATCCTCTACTAGGTATAGTATATCGGACTATACGAATTACTACTTATACCCTAGGACATTGCATCATTACCAGCTGGGCCGTTCCTTGCGGACCAAATTGGCCAGATATACCCCACGGTCTAGCCTGTTACAGTGCTTCCACCCACACACAAATTCTTGTGGAATAAATTACTTCAATGTGCTCTGTCAACATTACAAGTTCACGTATTGAGGTCTTCAAACTGCTTCAAAAGGACATCCCTTTTCCCCTTC
This sequence comes from Lithobates septentrionalis, assembly GCA_037952835.1. Taxonomy (NCBI): domain Eukaryota; kingdom Metazoa; phylum Chordata; class Amphibia; order Anura; family Ranidae; genus Lithobates; species Lithobates septentrionalis. The sequence continues at coordinate 134,964 of JBBDGP010004169.1, forward strand.
CCTTCTTTGCAAGATGGGAGATCAGAATTTTAAGCACTACTCTCTCTGATTTTTGTAAACAACTGTAACCGATACAAATCAGTAAGTCCTTTCCGGTACTATATTATCACTCCTCTTGTCCTTTTCCTCCCCCCCCTTTCTCCCCCCCCCTTTTTTTCCCCCCGAAGCCTCCCTCTTTTCCTTCCCCTCTCTTCCCCCCCCTGCTTCCCCCCCCCCTTCACCTCCTATTTCCCCCCCCCCTTTTTTTTTTTTCCCTTTCCCACTTTGGGTTCCAAGTTGTTCCCCTATCAACGCATGTCCACTAGTATACATATGGTTATTATAGTTATATTGTGGTTTAGTATACCTCTATTTTTCTATACACTCTACAGACTACTTATACAACTGCACAGGAAATCCCTGAAGGAGGAATTTACATCCTAAACATGTTGAATTTTTCCATATGCAATATTCATATATGTGCTCTTTACCCTTAGTACCTGTATGTTAATGATTAAGTGCAGTCAATGTATACTTAATTGTTTTTAAATTTCCTATTTTTGATATATACTTGAATAAAAAGGACAAAATATTTTACTATATACCCTATTGCTTCTTACCTCCATATACTCCTATACCCCTTATCTTCCCTCCACCCTGGACAATCCCCAGGGTCCTGCTTTCTGATATATTTTCACTAATACGGTGACCAGTGCTAAAAAATATGCACTTTCACTGCACTATTGACACTGGCTGGGAAGGGGTTAAACATCAGGGGGAAAACAAAGGGTTAAATGTGTGCCTAGCCAGTGTTTATGTGTACTGTGGGGGAGGTGCTTTAACTAGGGGAAAGCATGGATACATGTCCCTGATTTGCACACATGCCTTCCTTACTGACAGACCGCCGTTCTGTCTGCACCCAGTGTGCACCTAAAGACTGCACCCAGTGTGAGGATCCGGACCGAGAGACTAAGCCCCTGGGATCTGACTTTAGCCGGTTGATTGCCAAGCCACTGGAACCAGACTATTTGCCTGCCAGCAATAGTGAGATGAACTACACATGCTAAACTCTCGCCACACACAGTTAACACCCTAGAGACTGCTCTTACTCACCTGCTCTTCTACATTCACTGCCAACACTCTTAAAGGGACAGTTCCTGTGCACCACCTAAAGAAGGGCCCCATCAAAAGCCGGCCAACGTTAACTATTAAGCACCAGGTACTTTCCATCAACATCAAGGGGTAGCCCATACACTAGGAACGCATACTCTCCCGTGTTGCTATGGTTATATGCATAGTTTGCACACATGGACCCTATTATTCCTGTGAGTTAGGCGGTGCTGTTCTAAATATTCTAGTTGCAGCTGTTATAGTTCAATTTAACTTTGCTATAGTTTTTTGTCAGTTAGCAGGCCACTCACCGTTCATGCATTTTAGTGCCCTTAATTCTGTGTAATTATCTGTTCATTGATCTACGCCTTGTTTGATTGTATTTGCCACAATACGTTTAATTAATTTATCACCCAGCTGCTTGTGGCCTTATTCCTGTGTATTATTTCTAAAGTTGGTGCTTACTAACTCTATTGTCCCACAGGTGTAAACGGCTTTTTAGTCTGACTAGGTGAGTCAGTGGGGACTGAGCAGGTAAGAAAGTCGTGGCAGAACAGAGAACCCACTATCACCAGCGGATCCTGTGGGGGTAAGTGCTAAATCAAATACACAGGAAGTAGCAAGAACTATTCAGAGACACTTTACCTCCCATCCATCCATTTATTCCAAAAACTACAAACAATAGGACCTGGACGTCGCGGAGATTAGATGCTGGACCAACAGCCCACTTACCACTTCCTGGAAGGACGATCTACAAAGTGTTTTGCATGCGAACACAGCGGAGGATATGGTGATAGTGAACATCAGCACAACAAAGAAAAACTGCGTGGATAAAATCCCGATCATGAAATCCTAAAATAGGAAAAACAGAGGAGAACCTCTCATTAGTGACCATGGAAGAGTGCAAAGATTCAGAACCACCATTACCTATCACTTCAGTGAGCCCCCCTTAAAGTGGGTCAAGGTCCCCTCCCCACCCTGCATCTAACATATAGACTTGTCATACAGCGCCTTGAAAAAGTATTCACACCCATTGAAATTTTCCACATTTTGTCATGTTACAACCAAAAACGTAAATGTCTTATATTGGGATTTTATGTGATAGACCAACACAAAGTGTCACATAATTGTGAAGTGGAAGGAAAATGATAAATGGTTTTCCATTTTTTTTTACAAATAAATATGTGAAAAGTGTGTGTGTGTGTGTGTGCGGGAGGGGGGAGGGGCATTTGTATTCAGCCCCCTTTAATCTGATACCCCTAACTAAAATCTAGTGGAACCAATTGCCTTCAGAAGTCACCTAATTAGTAAATAGAGTCCAACTGTGTGTAATGTAATCTCAGTATAAATACAGCTGTTCTGTGAACCCTCAGAGATTTGTTAGCGAACCTTAGTGAACAAACAGCATCATGAAGGCCAAGGAACACACCAGGCAGGTCAGGGATAAAGTTGTGGAGAAGTATAAAGCAGGGTTAGGTAATAAAAAAATATCCCAAGCTTTGAACATCTCATGGAGCTCTGTTCAATCCATCGTCGGAAAATGGAAAGAGTATGGCACAACTGCAAACCTACCAAGACATGGCCGTCCACCTAAACTGACCGGCCGGGCAAGGAGAACATTCATCAGAGAAGAGCCAAGAGGTCCATGGTAACTCTGGAGGAGCTGCAGAGATCCACAGCTCAGGTGGGAGAATCTGTCCACAGGACAACTACTATGCAGCTTATACACGGTCGGACTTTGACCGGACCTGTCCGATGGGCCAAATCCGCCGGACAATCCGATCGTGTGTGGGCTTCACCGGACCTTCAGCGGACTTTTCCAGTCGCAAATCTGACGGACTTTAGATTTGGAACAGGCTTCAAATCTTTACGTCGTAACTCCGCCGGACCCAGAAATCCGCTCGTCTGTATGCTAGTCCGATGGACAAAAACCCACGCTAGGGCAGCTATTGGCTACCGGCTATCAACTTCCTTATTTTAGTCCGGTGTACGTCATCACGTACCAATCCGTCTGACTTTGGTGTGATCGTGTGTAGGCAAGTCCGTTCGTTAAAAAGTCCATCATAAGTCCGTCAAAAGTCCGTCGAGAGTCCGCTGGAAAGTCTGACCGTGTGTACGCGGCATTAGTCGTGCTCTCCACAAATCTGCCCTTTATGGAAGAGTGACAAGAAGAAAGACATTGGTGGAAGAAAGTCATAAGAAGTCCTGTTTGTAGTTTGTGAGAAGCCATGTGGAGGACACAGCAAACATGTGGAAGAAGGTGCTCTGGTCAGATGAGACCACAAATTGAACTTTTTGTCCTAAAATCAAAACGCTATGTGTGGCGGAAAACTAACACTTAAGCCCCATACATACTATCAGATTTTCTGCTGAGTTTTTCCTTCAGATTTACCAAAACCATGTAGTGCAAGGGCCGGCCTGATTGCATACACATTGAAACTCCTAAGGTTGGACCTCATATTATATGGTTTAAATCTGAAGGAAAAACTCAGCAGAAAATCTGATAGTGTGTATGGGGCTTAACACACGAGTGATTGCATAGCTCCCAACTGTCCCTGATTTGGAGCAATGTCCCTCTGTCCCTCTTTCCCCCTTATTTTGGTCTGATCTATATAGTTGTATATAAAATGCACTTTTTATCTTTCAAAAAGTGTTTCCCAGTGCTAAACATTTCATCCAAATTCTAAATTTCTACATTTGTAAAATTTTAAAAGCCAATATAAAGGAATAGTAGTGTTAAAAAAAAAAATCCTACCCTCCCACATGAGCATAAGCCCTCTCACCTCCCAAATCGCCCCCCCCCCACAAGCACATATCTGATCCCCACACCTCCCTACTAGCACAAGTCCTCTCCTCTCTCAAAATGCCCCACTAGCACATAGTGGACCCCCCCCCCCACACCCCTACTAGCACAGGTGGAGAGGGGATCCATACTGAGGGACGGGGGGGTCTATACTTAATTGAGGGGGGACTGTACTGGGGGGGTCTATACTTAGTGGAGAGGGGGCTCTCTACTGAGGGAGGGGGTCTGTACTTAGTGGAGAGGGGGGTCTGGACTGAGGGACGGGGCCTATACTTAGTGGAAAGGGGGGTCGAGACTGAGGGAGGGGGTCTGTACTGAGGGATGTGGGGTCTATACTTAGTGGAGAGGGGGGTCAGGACTGAGGAAGGGGGTCTGTACTGAGGGACGGGGGGTCTATACTTAGTGGAGGGGGGACTGTACTGGGGGGGTCTATACTTAGTGGAGAGGGGGCTCTGTACTGAGGGACGGGGGTCTATACTTATTGGAGAGGGGGGGTCTGGACTGAGGAGGGGGGTCTGTACTGAGGGACGGGGTCTATACTTAGTGGAGAGGGGGCTCTGTACTGAGGGAGGGGGTCTGTACTTAGTGGAGAGGGGGGTCCGTACTTAGTGGAGAGGGGGGTCTGGACTGAGGGACGGGGCCTATACTTAGTGGACGGGGGGGGGGTCTGGACAGAGAGGGGGTCTGTACTGAGGGATGTGGGGTCTATACTTAGTGGAGGGGGGGTCTGTACTGAGGGATGCAGGGGTCTATACTTAGTGGAGAGGGGGAGGTCTGGACCAAGGGAGGGGGTGTACTTTAATACCATGTCCCCCCTCCCCCCCAGTGATCTGGGAGTCAGAGATCCCCTTTAATATAATGTCACCCCCCCCCCCCCCAGTGATCCTGGAGTCAGAGATCCCCTTTAATACAATGTCATCCCCCAAGTGATCCTGGAATAAGAGATCCCCTTCAATACAATGTCCCCCCTCCCCCAGTGATCCTGGAGTCATAGATCCCCTTTATTATGATGTCACCCCCCCCCCCCCCCCCCAGTATAGAAGGTTTCAGAGCTTACGCCTGGGACAAAGCGGCCTTCACATGTCTTCTCCTGTTCGTTGTAAAGACAGAACGTGCGGTATGCTGAATAATAAGGAATAAAATTGAAGGAAAACAGTATAACGGAGGTGCCGGCAAGGATTGCAGTGATCGTGTTCATCACCAGACTGGACTTCACCTGTAAAGATATCACAGAAAATCCATCACTGGCTCATAGACAACAATTCAAATTCCAAATGCTCCGCCCCTCCCCAGAGAGGATATTTCCTTCTACTTCCTGTTCTGTCACACATGTGTCACCTGGACAGGAAGTGAGAAATAATCGTCTTATGTGGGTGACAAACTGTCCTGACCGAGGTTCTAGACATTCCTCACTATACATTGGAAAATTGAATACTTACCTTTCCGTAATTTTCCTTTCCTGGTGGCTATCTATTGCAGCATACTCATGGTTGGTTGATTCACCCCTGGCCAACCCACAGGAACATTATAACTCTATAAAAGAGAGCGGATCCCCCCCCCCCCCCCCCCCGCCCTCATTCTCATAACTAGACTCAATTCAGCCACAAGAATCAGAACAAGCGAGGGGAATATGCTGCCATGGATAGGCACCAGGAAAGGAAAATTATGGAAAGGTAAGTATTACATTTTCCATTTTCCTGGTGCCTTCATGGCAGCATACGCATGCTAAATAACTCGCTACCAAGAAGGGAATGCTGAAGAAAACAGAATTTTTTCATTAACTATTACGAAACAGAAAATTGTAAGGTCCTCCTCCCAAAATCCCAGGAGGTGAAACTAGCTGGATCTAGGCTGTAGTGAGCCATAATCGTGGAGAATGAGGACCAGTTTGCTGCTTTGCAGATTATCTCAGGGGAGACCTTTGCCAAGGCTGCCCATGAAGATGAAATCCCTCCATCCCTCGTTGAGCGCGCATTTACTAGCCCACTAGCCCGACAAGCCCTGTGTATAATCCGCACAATCCATCCCGCTATTGTGCGCTTCAATGCTGCTTGCCCTTTCCTTGCACCAATAAGAACTACAAATAATCTTTCATCTTTACGGAGGTGTAGAGTAGCAGAGATGTAGGATTTTAAGGCTCTTGCTACATCCAATTCGTGCAGTTTTGATGAATTCTGTTTTTTGTTTTTTTCCGGGAATGCTGGCAGGACCCACTCCTGATTGGAGTGATATGTGGAAGGGACCTTAGGTACGAATTGATGGATAGGCTGAAGGACTACCCTGTCTGGACAGAAAATTATATAGGGATCTCGAGAGCCTAGGGCTTGAATTTCTAAGACTGCGCCCTGATGTAACAGCTACCAGGAATGTCACCTTCAGTGTGATGTCTTCCAAAGAACAGGCGCAAAGGGAGGTGCTGCAATAATATTTAGCACTATCGGTAAGTCCCATTTGGTCTATAGACTTCTTGGTGGTTTTAGCCTTATTACTGCCCTTAGAAAGCATTCTACCAGAGGATTTAGGGCCCATCTGGTATCCGTGAGAGCCGAGAGGGCCGAGACATGCACCTTCAGGGTATTAAGGCCTAAATCTAGGCCTGACTGGAGAAATTGCAGCACATTCTGAACCTCTGGTCTTAGTGGGTCAAACTGCTTTCTTCAGGCTAATTTGAGAAATTTCTGTTAAATCCTGTAATAGGTATTGCTTGTGGAGGCCTTCCTTGCCTTAAGCAGAGTTTTGTTAACTTGGCTGGAACACCCTACTTCTTCCAATCTCCTCCTCTCAACTTTTAGACCCTTAAGTTCAGAGTCTCTGGATGCAGATGCACAAAGTCTCCCTGAGACAGAAGGACTTGAAGATGTGGTAGAGGGAGGGGTTCGCAGAGGGACAGATGTAGGGTGAACCATGGCCTCCGCAGCCAATAAGGGATTACTGCCAACACGATCAGTCTCTCCTTGCTGAGTCGTTGGAGAAAACATAGGATCAAAGGGACTGGAGGGAAGGCAAAGGCCAAGGGGAAATTCCATGACTGAGCTAGCGCATCCACCCCCGCTGACATCCGGCAGACATATCTTGAGAAAAGGAGAGGCGTCTTGGTGTTCAGAGGCGAGGCAAAAAGGTCTATTTGGGGGTGACCCCATTGTTGACAAATCCAAATCGAACACTGTCTGATTCAGAGACCACTCATTGTTGTCGGCCAGATTCCTGGACAAAAGATCCACTTGGTGATTCTGAAAGGCTGGGATGTAGACCGCTCTGAGGTTCAGCAGGTTCCCCTCTGCTCATGACAGAATCGGCTCCACTTCCTACATCAGGGATCTGCTGCGTGTGCCGCCCTGGTTTTGCACATAGCCACCGCCTGTCATGGTTATGCAATAGAGTTTTCTGTCAGCTTACCTGTCTCCATGTGTTCATCTCTAAAGACCAGCTGCCTCTCACCTGACTGCTTTTATAACCTCTCCTCTATGCATGGCCCCACCCCAGGCCCTATCAGGGAACCCTATATTAACCTGTGCACTGCAAGCCAGCAGTGCTGATCAACCATTGCGTGTTAGCTTTCGTGTGTACTTGCTGTGTTTCCTACGTCTGATTCCAGTTACCGACTTTGGCCTGTTCTTAACTATTCCTGTCTGCCCCTGACCCTGACCTTTGGCGTGTCCCCGACCATCCCTGTTTGCCTGTGACCTTGAACCTTGGCGTGAACTCTGATGTCCTTGTCTGCTTGTGGCCCCAAACTTGGCTTGTCCCTTACTTTCCTTGTTGTTCCAGCCTGCTGCCTCCTTCTTCTCCTGTAGTCTACCGTGAGCGTGAGCTGTGAGACCCTGGGGGCCGCGACCTGGAGCCAGACTGCAGCGCAGTCCATCCTCACCACTAGAGGCTCTGGTGAACACCTTTGGCTCTTAGACTCCGCGCCCTGGGGAATCTATGCTCTAGCTCCCAGTGGGATCTGTGTCAGTGATCCAGTAGACCTGTTTCCTGAACCTCCCAGGGTTCAATCCGCAGCAGTCAGTCCTAGGGTCCACTACCTAGCGGTGCACTTCTGACTCCTACAGAGTGCATCTGTCACCTAGCCTCAAGGTGACCTGACACCGCCGCTCTGTTGTCCATATGTATCAGGAGCGATTTTCCTCTGAGAGAGGAGGCCAGAAGAGATATGACCATTCAGGCTGCTCTCAGCTCCAGCACATTGGATACTACGATGCTGGTGTTGAACCGCTATCTTCCCTGGACCATGTCGGATCCGCAACAAGCGCCCCAGCTTAACTTACTCGCTTCAGACGTAAGAATGGTCCAGGAGATGGGACCAAGATGACAGTGATTGCGGAGGCTTTGGTGCCTTGTCCACCACCAGAGACTGTTCTTCATCCTCAGAGTCACCAATATTTGCTGGGACAGCGACTTCCTTCTCCACTGGGCTAAAAATCCCTGCTGAAAAGTTTAGAGGTGCCAGCAGGCCCATTTGATCATCGGAATACATGAGGCAAACTTCCCCAGAAGGCTGAGGCATCTCAATGCTGACATAGATTGGCTTGACAAGGCCTGCTTCACATTCTCTCTGATGACCGAGCATTTTGCCGGTGGAAGGGAAACGGACTGGTTCTGGGTGTTGAACAGAGCGCCCAGGTATATCATCTCTTGCGTAGGAGTGAGCTGGCTTTTGGATTGATTATCCAACCGAACTTGGCCAGGACATCCACTACCTCCTGCAAGTGTGCCAATAACATTACTCTGCACTGAGATAATATCAAGATGTTGTCCAGATGCAGGACTCTGATCCCCCATCCTCTGAGTGGTGCTAGAATTGCCACAAGGACTTTTGTAAAGGTTCTTGGTGCTGTAAATATACCGAATGGGAGACACTGGAACTGAAGATGGCTGTCCTCTACTTTGAATCTTAGGTAAGCCTGAAAATGGCGGTGAATGGGTACATGTAAGTATCCATCCTGGAGGTCTATGGAGACCATCCAGTCTCCCGGCTGGACTGCCAATATGACCGCATTTAGTGACTCCATCTTGAAATGTTCTAGGAGAATGAATCTGTGCACTGGCCTCCATCCTCCTGTTTTTTTTGCGCAGAAAAACTGGAGAATAAAAGCCTGAGTTCCATTCGGACTCTGGAACTGGTACTACCGCTTTCTGGAGAATTAATGTTTGCACATACTGTCGTAAAATTCCTGCTTTCTCCATTGACCTGGGAATCCTGGTGGGGAGGAAGGATGTCTGAGGAGGTTGTCGTTTGAACTTCCAAAATTGACCCAGCTGGATGGTGGAGACTGCCCACCGATCTGTACAATTCTCCACCCACACCTTGATTTTAAAAGAGCACCCACTGGGCTGGCGTGGGTGGGCAGGAAGTCAAAAGGACTTTGGGTTCTCCTGGAAAAGGTTGAATGGTACCGGTCTCTTGTCGCCTTTCTTCCATTCTTCAAGAACAACATCCTTGATCTCACTGAGGGAAGTATCTCCGAGACTTTGGCGGAGGCTCAACAGATTCTCCCCACTGTATGGCTTCTTTTACCGCCGTTATAAAGGGGTCAATAATGGCAAAGTCCAGGGATGTAAATTAATCCTCTGCTGCTTGATCCTCTGAAGCTGTAACTGAGCCCCCCTGGTTGGCAGGTGTGTCCGTCGGTCTATCAATCCCTGAGGACCCGGCTATCACCTGAGAAAAGGCCAACTCCTTGATCGAGTCTTGGATCATTTACTTCATAGACGCCATTGTCTCCTGTTTCTCTTTCTCCTTGTCTCTAAAGGCTTCCTAGAAACAGCTTTCGCAGACCAGTTTGTCGGGCAGCGTCTGCTTACTGCAGGCCCAACAGGCTTTCTCATGGGGTCCAGACGCACTGTGGAAATACCCAGAGTGCCTAGCAGCATGATATGCTGGGTCATGTGATCTTAGAGCAGAATGCGAAGAGTACCCATGTGTATGGCCATGGCTACTGGATCTTCTGCGAGATGAGTGCCAATGCGGGCTGTAAAGGGACAAAGAGATATCCCTTAAAATGAGGCCCTGCTCTTTTTTATTGTACTCGCCAACATGTTGCAGCCCCTTACCTAGAGGGATGCTGAGGATCTTTTGTGCACGGCGACAGGCTATGTGAAGCGGCTAAGGGAAGACAGCAAAAAATAAAATCACCACAGAGATAAAAAAAAAAAAAAAAAAAAAAAGGGATAAAGAGCAAATAGAGTGTCGGCATAGAAAGAGAAAATGCAGCACACTGGCCCTTTAAAAAGGTATGTAAACAAACCCTTCCTACTTTGTGTACGCTCCATGTTGGCTCCTCTGGGTAGCAGTATGGCAAGTAAGCAGCAGAGCAGGTGGGAGGCAAGACAGCAACCGTTTTCCCCTGCCCCTCCACCTGTTTAAATAAAGTGAGGGCAAAATCAGCTGTGTGGAACAACCAAGATGACCGCTCCTGCACGTCCTGCCCCATCTAGGAAGAGCCGCATGTGGTGCACACGGCTATCACACAGGCTGCAATTACAGAGACAGCACAGAAAACAGAGAAAGGGAGTCTGGCAGTAGGATAAGGCAAGACAGAGCCGCTGTAGGGACCAAATGGTGAGTCCCACATACACTGCCCCAAAAAGATCCACAGAAACACGAGCTCCCCCACTCCTCAGCGCATTTAGCATGACATTGTAGGACTTAAGCCCATATGCTTAATACCATCCTACCCGTACATACCCTCCCTCCAAAAACATCAGGGATGACTCGGACTAGTTTCTGGAGTAAAATGGCCTTGCGGCCTTTTATTTAAAACATATAATTTAACATAAATATATAAATAACTGTATTTCCTTAAATAACATGTTAAGGTAACTTACTCAGTAAGAACTATGACTATGACCTAGGTCACTGGTACAACCTCGTTAATTTAAAACCTGCCAGTCGGAAACCCCGGACACGGCATTATACCAACATACCCCAGTGACCTGGCATTTTAACTCCTGCAGGTTAACCCTTAGGGCCTGAAGGTACCAACTACAATCCCCATCCTTCCATGTATGGGTACCAGCAAAACTCCCATCATCTGGATGGGTACAATCAAACAACCCCCCATCCTTGGATGGGTACACATGTTACAACGTGTAACAGAACTTATCCTATTCAAGGAACAAACAACTACTGCCAACCATTGGGAGGGTGGGTGGGAATCTCGTCCACCACCACACTCAAACTGACATCACTTCCCCTTCCTACATCTCCTACACAAAACTTCCTGCAGCCCCTCCCCTTCTCTAAAAGGAGAAGTGTAACCCTTTCAGGGACAGGCAGATGTGCAGTCCAGCACTGTCATGCCGTCCCTGCGCTTAGGGTCCCCCTGGCTCCGTGACTCTCTGCCCAAGTGGTGGGACCTCATCTAAGGAGAGCATGAACCTGAATGGCGGCACCAATTTTTTGGGTGAGGCAGGGTCTGATCCTGTGTGGCCTTGAGGACAGACAAGAGAATGAGGGCGGGGGGGGGGGGGGGGGGGCATCGCTCTCTTTTATAGAATTATAATGGTCCTGTGGGTTGGCCGGGGGTGGATCAACCAACCAACCATGCGTATGCTGCCATGAAGGCACCAGGAAAGGACGATGTGTGTTATTAGGAGGATCTCCTTTCACATCCCCTTTTGTGGCACCATGTACATAGACAAGACACTGGGAGATCTCCCCTCAATTCCAATTCTGTGACACCCTCACTTCCCGTTCTGTAACACCATGTACATAGACAAGAAGCTGGGAGATCTCCCCTCACTTCCTGTTCTGTGACACCATGTACATAGAGAAGAAGCTGGGAGATGTCCTGGGCTCCCCTATCTCCGGTGTCTTTGGTGCTCTGGGGATCCTTTGTCGTGTATGAAATGGTTATTTGTACCCTGCATGGTAATGTTTACAGATTGCTTTTCATAGGCCTTGTACAAGCTCTTACCTTTCCCACAGTGGGCTTAGCTGCAGCAGCGACTGACACTGACCCGGATGCGATATACTATAAGAAGAAAGAACAAATCAGAAATTCTTCTCCAGCAGATGGACACAAATTACTCATCACAACACATTGGCCAGGGATTGCTCTGATCACATGACCTCTCATTGGTCAGGGATTGCTCTGATCACATGACCTCTCATTGGTCAGGGATTGCTCTGATCAGATGACCTCTCATTGGTCAGGGATTGCTCTGATCACATGACTTCTCATTGGTCTGGGTTTGCTCTGATCGCATGACTTCTCATTGGTCAGGGATTGCTCTGATCACATGACCTCTCATTGGTCAGGGATTGCTCTGATCACATGACCTCTCATTGGTCAGGGATTGCTTTGATCACATGACTTCTCATTGGTCTGGGATTGCTCTGATCACATGACCTCTCATTGGTCAGGGATTGCTCTGATCACATGACCTCTCATTGGTCAGGGATTGCTCTGATCACATGACCTCTCATTGGTCAGGGATTGCTCTGATCACATGACCTCTCATTGGTCAGGGATTGCTCTGATCACATGACCTCTCATTGGTCAGGCACTGCTCTGATCACGTGACCTCTCATTGGTCAGGCACTGCTCTGATCACGTGACCTCTCATTGGTCAGGCACTGCTCTGATCACGTGACCTCTCATTGGTCAGGCATTGCTCTGATCACATGACCTCTCATTGGTCAGGCATTGCTCTGATCACATGACCTCTCATTGGTCAGGCATTGCTCTGATCACGTGACCTCTCATTACGGACTAAGACTGGGATGCCATTAAATTCATGTGTGTGTAAAGGCAAGCGTCCCAATACTTTTGGGATTGCAGTGTATAAAGTATTAATGTTATGGGTTGTACTTATAGGAAAATTGTAAAATGGTAATGAATATCCCTGACTGTCAGAAGACCTCTGGGGCTCCTGAAGAAGTTTTGCTGCAAAACGCATTGAACTGAACCACTCTCACCATATGGTTTGTGTTCAGTATTGTTGCCCCAATGAGGCTCTAGTAGTATGAGAGGTTGGTGTAAAGTCTACAATTTCATGTATAAATCTTATATCTTGGAATCGGCTGGCCTTCTACTTTTGTATTCATTTAACATTTTAGTATTTTGTATCCAATAAAACATTGAAGATTGTTTTTATCTGTCTAATGTTGTGCGATTATTGAGGCCAGGCACCCCGAAGACCCCAACACTCTACATTCATTATTCCTCATCTTCATAATACGAAATATTCACTTACCGCTATCCCAGACCAGAACATCACCCCGCTGTACATCACCAGATCCACATATCTGGCGTGAGCCCTGAAGTTTATAGATATAAAGATCCCGAATACGATAGACATGACTCCTACGAAGATCTGTGTGGCCTGCCACATGATGGAGAATTAGGGGTTAGTAGGATGTCCTGTCAGATGTAGGAAGACTTTGCACGCTACATTTACCACAAAACAATACAAAAAAAAAGCTGCGATTGTCACATCGGCACCCAAACTCCCGCTACGCAGCGTGCCCGTTGGGCAAAGTAGGCTTGTGCCTATGGGCAGCAGAGAAACACACCAGGCTTTTCCATCTCTGATAATCTGCCAGACTTCCCATTGCCTTCCCAGTACAATGCCTGCCGCCATCCCATACCAGCTCATGTATAGCACATCACAATATTTTATTGTACATTTAACCACTTGCCTACCGGGGTACTTTCACCCCCTTCCTGCCCAGGCCAATTTTCAGCTTTCAGCGCTGTCACAATTTTAATGACAATTGCGCGGTCGTGCTACACTGTACCCAAATTCTATTTTTTTTATCATTTTGTTCACACAAATAGAGTTTTCTTTTGGTGCCATTTAATCACCACTAGGGGTTTTTGACTTTTTGCTAAATACGCAACAAAAAGACTGAAAATTTTGAAAAAAAAATAAAAATGCGTTTTTCTTAGTTTCTGTTACAACATTCTGCAAATAAATAATTTGTCTTCATAAATTTAGGTCTAACTGTATTCTGCTCCATTTCTTTGGTGAAAATAACCCAAATCGGTGTATATTAATTAGTATATAGACTTCACAAACTCTGGGATATACAGTGCCTTGAAAAAGTATTCACACCCCTTGACATGTTCCACATTTTCTCATGTTACAACCAAAAACATAAATGTATTTTATTGGGATTTTATGTGATAGACCAACACAAAGTGGCACCTAATTGTGAAGTGGAAGGAAAATGATAAATGATACAAATAAATAAGTGAAAAGTGTGGGGGGGGGGGGCATTTGTATTCAGCCCCTTTTACTCTGATACCCCCAACTAAAATCTAGTGCAGGGATGTGCAATTAGCGGACCTCCAGCTGTTGCAGAACTACAAGTCCCATGAGGCATAGCAAGACTCTGACAGCCACAAGCCATGACACCCAGAGGCAGAGGCATGATGGGACTTGTAGTTTTGCAACAGCTGGAGGTCCGCTAATTTGCATATCCCTGATCTAGTGGAACCAATTACATTCAGAAGTCACCTAATTAGTAAATAGAATCCACCTGTGTGTAATTTATTCTCAGTATAAATAAAGCTGTTCCGTGAAGCCTTTAGAGGTTTGTTAGAGAACCTTAGTGAACAAACAGCATCATGAAGGCCAAGGAACACACCAGACGGGTCAGGGATAAAGTTGTGGAGAAGTATAAAGCAGGGTTGAAGAATAATGTAGATCGGCGGCCGACTGTGAGGTTGTGCCACATCCAAAATGTAAAACCATACAGAAAAAAGGGGTTCCCCTATAAGTGGACTTTTTAGGCACATATAAAAAAAGCGTAGAAAAGTATATAAAGTACAAATATAGTTTATTAAATAGAAAAACAGTAAAAATATAACAATAATGTAGCATCTATTGTTCATAATGCGAATCAGGCAGTTTTACATTGGTGTATGTACAGTGTTTAAGACAGTACTCTTGCACCCGACGCGTTTCGGAGTTAATTAGCCTCCTTCCTCAAGGGTGGGTGTGAATTAGAAATAGTTGTTTACACTGTATTGGCTGAATTGGCGTTCCATAAAACTTTTAATTAAAAACAGCGACAATGACATAGTCTGTCTACCCAGTATGTTCTTGATTCCGAGAGAGAATATTCATTAGCATATTAAGAATGGAATTATTATATAGGTAACGATGAGATTTCTATCAAGAAAAAATATATATGTATGTGATATTCTCTTCAAAAAAAGGGAAGAGAAGGCCCGTGAGGGGGCGTATAAAAAGAAAGAAACTTGAGGCTCCACTGAGGCCGATGGGCAGGTCCTGGAGGTGGCTCAACAGATGGCGTTTAAAGATGTGTGGTAGGTAGATAACAGATCGGTAGATCAAGACATGTAGCTGTTCAGGCAGTCTGCGGGATGACACCGGAGACCCCAGAGCCTCAGGTTCTCTTCTATAGAATTGAACTTACCCCCAGAGCCTCGGGTTTTCTTCTATAGAAGTGAACTTACCCCCAGAGCCTCGGGTTCTCTTTTATAGAAGCGGACTTACTGTAGAGCCTCGGGTTCTTGTCTATAGAAATGGCCTTACCCCCAGAGCCTTGGTTTCTCCTCTATAGAAGAAGTGGACTTACCCCCAGATCCTTGGGTTCTCATCTATAGAAGTTAACTTAACCCCAGAGCCTCAGGTTTTCCCCTATAGAAGAAGTCAACTTACCCCAGGACCTTTGGGTTCTCATCTATAGAAGTGGACTTACCCCCAGAGCCTTGGGTTCTCCTCTATAGAAGTGGACTTACCCCCAGAGCCTTGGGTTCTCCTCTATAGAAGAAGTGGACGTACCCCCAGAGCCTCGGGTTCTCCTCTATAGAAGAAGTGGACTTACCCCCAGATCCTTGGGTTCTCCTCTATAGAAGTGGACTAACCCCCAGAACCTTGGTTTCTCCTCTATAGAAGAAGTGGACTTACCCCCAGACCCTTGGGTTCTCATCTATAGAAGTGAACTTACCCCCAGAGCCTATAGAAGAAGTCAACTTACCCCAGGGCCTTTGGGTTCTCCTTAATAGAAGTGGACTAACCCCCAGAGCCTTGGTTTCTCCTCTATAGAAGTGGACTTACCCCCAGAGCCTTGGTTTCTCCTCTATAGAAGTGGACTTACCCCCAGAGCCTCGGGTTCTCCCCTATAAAAGTGAACTTACCCCCAAAGCCTTGGTTTCTCCTCAATAGAATAAGTGGACTAACCCCAGAGCCCCGGGCTCTCCTCTGTAGAAGTGAACTTACTCCCAGAGCCTCCGGCTCTCCTCTATAGAAATGGACTTACCCCCAGAGCCTCAGGTTCACCTCTATAGAAGAAGTGGACTTACCCCCAGAGGCTTGGGTTCTCCCCTATAAAAGTGAACTTACCCCCAGAGCTTCGGGTTCTCCTCTATAGAAAAGAACTTACCCCCAGAATCGAGGGCTCTCCTCTATAGAAGAAGTGGACTTATCCGCTGGGCCTCGGGTTCTCCTCTATAGAAATAGACTTACCCCCAGAGCCTCGGGTTCTCATCTATAGAAGAAGTGGACTTACCCCCAGAGCCTTGGGTTCTCCCCTATAAAAGTGAACTCACCCCCAGAGCCCTGGGTTCTCCTCTATAGAAGAAGTGGACTTACCTCCAGAGCCCCGGGTTCTCCTTTATAGAAGAAGTGGACTTACCCCTAGAGCCTCGGGTTCTCCTTTGTAGAAGTCCACAAGTGGTTTCGGCAAGTTGGTTACCCCTGTGGGAAACGGTTGGCCATCCATCATCTGAGCGGGATGAGATTGGGCGTGATGGAAGGTGACGGAGCTTTCTGCGTCTGGGCTGGTGGTAGACATGACTCTGAAACGGTCACAAGGAGAGGTTCATTATAAAGTGTAGGGGGAAATGGGACATTCACTAAACATTCCCTGTAGGTGAATCTACTGGGGCATTTATATGACAGCGATTAATTCACCTGTAGTGAATGTTTGGTGAATGCCACATTAACAGCTCTATAAACATTACAACCTCCCTGCACTAAGCTGTATTTATTTGTCAGATTTTTATTGATCATTTCCTGAAAAAAACATTCATTTCTTTCACCTGAAGCCCGAAAATCAAAACCAATACAAAGTCAGAATAAGCTGCAACCCTCACCTTCAGTCCGGGGCTGTCTCCCCCCCCCCCCCCCCACAGTACTTCTTCCCTCCACAAGTCTCCCAGGTTGTTTTATGACCACCTATGTCTAATGAACCCCAGATGAGAAGGACCCGCCTCCTGGGGACACATCACCCATCTACCCTGAACGCACAGGGGAAGGCTGCAGAGACTGATGCCATGCCACCATGGCGCCGCTCTGCGCAGCATTCAAGTCCTGCCCACTGTTGGAGGAGGAGAACTTGGGATGTCACATGGCAGGATCAAAGACACCTAGAAAAGGGTGATCCAAGGGGGGTGGGGCTGATATGGCAGGGAGGCGGGGTGTTGCCGTTAAAGAGTCCCTGTCATTTTTCAATAGAAAGGTATGTGTAATGGTTTAGTGAGCTGGCCCAGACAATGCAGAGGACAACAGGAGGAGATTTCCCCTCACTTTACAGAGGCGTCCTCTCACTTCCTGTTGTGTCTCCAGGACAGGAAGTGAGGAGAAATCTTTCCAAACTGACACAACTGAAGAAAAAAAAACAACCTGGGGAGGAGATTGGATGGGTCCATACTCCATGTCCTCCAACCCTCAGTAACAAAATTGTAGGAGGAGCACCTACCTCACAAGCAGCACCTACCACAATCGTGTCCCCGGTATATCTGTCTATAGGGAGGCTCTGCTGCAGGGTCTTCCTGGGGCTACGCTGACCTACAGATGGCGGACATGATAATTTCCACACACTGACACGAATCTGCGCGCAATCCGATTGGCCATCTCCTTCTCTATCAGCCAATCACTGCCTTTCTCAGAGGAGATGAGAGCATAACCACACCATGCAACCTGACACGATGTGCCAACCGGCCATACGGGCACTGGTGATCCAATCCATCCACACACACCGGAGGAATCAGAACCCAGACTATACATTTTATACACTATATGGTCAGAAGTATTGGGACGCCTGTCTTTACATGTACATGAACTTTAACCACCTCCATACCGGGGGGCACTTACACCCCCTTCCTGCCCAGGCCAATTCTCAGCTTTCAGTGCTGTCACTGTTTAAATGACAATTGTGCGGTCATGCCACACTGTATCCAAACAGAATTTTTATCATTTTGTTCCCACAAATAGAGCTTTATTTTGGTGGTATTTGATCACCTCTGGGGTTTTTATTTTTTTGCCAAACAAATAAAAAAAGAAATAAAATTTTGAAAAAAAAGAAAAAAAAAGTTTTTCTTTTGTTTCTGTTATAAAATTTTGTAAATAAGTAGGTTTTCTATAGTCGTGTAGAAGGATCTGTACAGCCGCACACCGGGATGGGCAGATAAAATTCTTCTTTATTTAATAAATAGGATTATAGAGTACATATGACACCGCTGGAGTGATACAGCTTAACATCTAACGCGTTTCGCACTCATACAGAGCGCTTACTCATAGTAAGCGCTCTGTATGAGTGCGAAACGCGTTAGCTGTTAAATAAAAGAAGAATTTTACCTGCCCATCCCGGTGTGCGGCTGTCCAGATCCTTCTACACGACTATATCTGTACCAGCAATCGCCAGCACAGGGGGCTCTCTCCCCGTCTACTTTGGAGGAAGAAAAACTTCAGTTTGGTCTGTCCGGAGCGGTGGTTGTTATCTTTGTCTTATTGAAAGTAAGTTTTCTACTTCACTGATGGGCACTGATAAGGCGGCACCAATGAGGTGGCACTGATGATGGGCACTGATGGGTGGCACTGATGGGCATTGATAGGCGGCACTGATGGGCATTGATAGGCGGCACTGATGGGTACTTATGGGTGGCACTGATAGGCACTGATATGTGGCACTGATAGATGGGATTGTTAGGCATCGCTGATGGCACTGGCAGGCATTGGGGATGGGCACTGATTGGCATTTCCCTGGTGGTCTAGTGTGGTGGCAATCCCTGGTGGTCCTGGGTGGGCATCCGAGGGGGAGCTGCGCTAATAAACAATCAGCACAGACCCCCCCCGTCAGGAAAGCAGCCGATCGGCTCTCCTCTACTCGCCTCTGTCAGACGCGAGTGAGGAAAAGCCGATCAACGGCTCTTCCCGTTTACATCGTGATCAGCCGTGATTGGACACGGCTGATCACGTGGTGAAGAGCCTCCGTCAGAGACCCTTTACCAAGATCGGTGTAGCGGTGTGTCAGACTGACACACAGCACCACCGATCGCCGCGATGCGCGCCCCCCACGGGCACTCAAGAGTAGTCGTTCTGGAGGGCCGTCATATGACGTCCACCCAGAACGAGAGCCGCGCCGCCCAGCTGTCATTTGAAGGCCGGCGGGCGGGAAGCCGTTAATGACATCCCAGTCTTAGTCCGGAGCTATAACAGCTTCAACTCTTCTGGGAAGACCGTCCACAAGGTTTAGGAGGGTGTCCTATGGGAATGTTTGACCGTTCTTCCAGAAGAGCATTTGCAAAGTCAGGCACTGATGTTGGACGAGAAGGCCTGGCTCGCAGTCTCCGCTCTAATTCAATTGAATATGAATTCAGGGCATTCGGCACAGACAAACGTGACAGCTTTTGGCTGTCAATGGTTGCTAAGGAAGTGGAACCCGCTGCATCCTTACCAACCACTGATATTACCGGGGGCGGGGGGGGGGGTCGGGGGCGGGAGCAAAGGTGTCACCACTATCCCCGCCCCTAACCTTATATAGATGATGAGAGGTGGAGGATCTGTCACTCAGCTATGGGTGGTGCCAGGATCGGTTGTGCATCGGGACAATTTTAAACCTTCTTCTGTATTAAATGTCAGCGCTGCTGCAGCACTTTCTGTACATCACAGACAGGTAGGATTAGGACCCCCCAGACGTGCGATTTATTGAAATTGGACAATTCAATCGAAGAATCACTGCTGCTGGCCAAATAGGTTTTGTAACATTTTTCTGTAGCCCCCCTTCTAGGTAGGTGATAGGATCAGCTAGTGCTACACTGTGACTGGTTGCACTGGTCTGGTGACACTGGGATTGGTGTGGTGGTGATCAGGGACACTGTGACTGGTTGCACTGGCCTGGTGACAATGGGATTGATCCGGTGGTGATTGGGGACACGGTGACTGGGTACACTGGTCTGGTGACACTGGGATTGGTGTGGTGGTGATTGGGGACACTGTGACTGGTTGCACTGGTCTGGTGACACTGGGATTGGTGTGGTGGTGATCAGGGACACTGACTGGTTGCACTGGTCTGGTGACACTGGGATTGGTGTGGTGGTGATTGGGGACACTGTGACTGGTTGCACTGGTCTGGGGACACTGGGATTGGTGTGGTGGTGATTGGGGACACTGTGATTTGTGTGTTGGTGATTGGGGATACTGTGACTGGGTATACTGGTCTGGTGACACTGGGATTGGTGTGGTGGTGATCAGGGACACTGTGACTGGTTGCACTGGCCTGGTGACACTGGGATTGGTGTGGTGGTGATCAGGGACACTGACTGGTTGCACTGGTCTGGTGACATTGGGATTGGTGTGGTGGTGATCGGGGACACTGTGACTGGTTGCACTGGTCTGGTGACACTGGGATTGGTGTGGTGGTGATTGGGGACACTGTGACTGGTTGCACTGGTCTGGTGACACTGGGATTGGTGTGGTGGTGATCAGGGACACTGTGATTGGTGTGTTGGTGATTGGGGATACTATGACTGGGTATACTGGTCTGGTGACACTGGGATTGGTGTGGTGGTGATCAGGGACACTGTGACTGGTTGCACTGGCCTGGTGACAATGGGATTGGTCTGGTGGTGATCAGGGACACTGTGACTGGTTGCACTGGCCTGGTGACAATGGGATTGGTCTGGTGGTGATCAGGGACACTGACTGGTTGCACTGGTCTGGTGACATTGGGATTGGTGTGGTGGTGATCGGGGACACTGTGACTGGGTACACTGGTCTGGTGACACTGGGATTGGTGTGGTGGTGATCAGGGACACTGTGACTGGTTGCACTGGCCTGGTGACAATGGGATTGATCCGGTGGTGATTGGGGACGCGGTGACTGGGTACACTGGTCTGGTGACACTGGGGTTGGCGTTATGGTGATCAGGGACACTGACTGGTTGCACTGGTCTGGTGACACTGTGATTGGTCTGGTGGTGATCAGGGACACTGACTGGTTGCATTGGTCTGGTGACACTGGGATTGGTGTGGTGGTGATTGGGGACACGGTGACTGGTTGCACTGGTCTGGTGACACTGGGATTGGTCTGGTGGTGATCAGGGACACTGACTGGTTGCACTGGTCTGGTGACACTGGGATTGGTCTGGTGGTGATTGGGGACACTGTGACTGGTTGCACTGGTCTGGTGACACTGGGATTGGCGTTATGGTGATCAGGGATACTGGCTGGCTCCACTAGTATGGTGACATACAGTGATATGAGAGTAGAGCTGTACAATGTGATCATTATTCATCACTGTAGGGAACACTCGGCTTCCTTTCACAGCTGAATGATGGGAGAAAAGGCTCCTACATGCCGGAGTAGCACTCTGGGGTTTAGTCAGGGAGCTCCTCACAAATTTATCTGCCAGAAGTAGTTATCCTGGTTGATTGATAGAGATCCATTGATTTCTCCCTAAGTTTGGCCTTGTTGCATTTTTCTCTTCTATCACTAGGTGGCCGGGTACTTGGTGGTACTAGATATGAGAAGGGCAACCCAAGGTCAAGTAATGGGTATATGGGGTATCTCAGCCAATGGGCAGGGGTTTTCTTGAATACCTTGACCTGCTGGGAGAACCTATATATTCGGGTGGGGTCAGGTGATCTACGTTCTGTGCCACCTGGACTACTGTCTGGGTGGACATGTGTTGCATTGCCCGGGGCTGTTAGACCAGAGATTGGGTCTATCCCGGGCACATCTGGCTGCCAGGCTGTCTGAGGGTCTATCCAGAAGCAAGAGAGCAGCGCAGGGTTGGGATTGCGGGTTGCAGTCCAACCAGAAGTGATGGTTTTGCCGGCTGGAGAACCTGTGATGGTTGGAGGTAGAGGGGAAGCTGTCACCAGTAAGGGACCATCCGCCTTATTACCGGGGACCACAGTGAGTAACTGAAGCAAGTACCAGAGCAGAACTCTCACCAACCGGGGACGGTGAAGAATCGGGAAACTTCAGTGGGCATCAAGCCAGGGACCCAACCAGCGGAGGTGACGCTTGCAGAGCAGCCTTGTGTGTCCAGCCAGGGGCCGAGCAGGCCAGTGGGGTGAAGCTTGAGAAGTATCTTCAGTGCCAAGCCAGGGACCCAGCAGAGAGGTGGGGGTGACACTTGAGGAAGATACTGAGAGAAGATTGGAGGAGCTCAAGGGATTCAGTGATAGTGAATCAGAGGGTCTAGTGATAGACCCGGGACTCAGTGTATTGGAGAACTACAAGAAGTGATTGTAGAGGAAGTGAAGGAACTGTTACGTTTTGTGTTTGGAACTGTTAAAGACTGTTGCCATAGGAGACAGCGTTCCTACACATGCAGATGTGGCGTCTTGCTGGAGGCCTTTCCCTGCATGGCTGTCCTTCTATTGAAGTCTCGGAGTCTGCCAATTAATCTTACAAGTACCTAAGGGTGTCCTGGCCCTAACCCTCTCTCCCCCAAAAACACAAAAAAGGACTGTTAAGAGAAATAAAACCTCTTTTGCGTCCAAGAAGTGTCTGGCGCCCAATAAATTTAACCATCTTACACCCACCATGCCCCACAACCCACCACACACAGAAGGAAGTCAGCTATCTCTGGCTCTGGAGGTTTCTCATCAGACCAAAGGAGGCCTGGGACCTTGCTACACTTACAAGTGTGATGGCTATGATTGGTCACAGTGATCACATGGTACAGGGCTCATTGGCTCTGTACCCTGATCTGTGATGTCACTGTGTGCCTGCTCTCAGGAAGCCAGCCGTGTATGTACGATGATCAGACAGTAGGGATCTGCTATAGCAGTGGTTCTCAACCTGGGGGTCGGGACCCCCTCGGGGGTCAAATGATGATTTGCCAGGGGTCACCAAATCCTTGGCTGTTCCTGAAGCCCGCACTGCTCTCCCAGCCCAGATTTCAGCATAGGTGTCACTGCTACGAGACACCACAAAGTTGTAGACACAGTGAAGCCGGAGACGCAGTGAGTAACACTACCTGTGATTATAGTTGCCATTAAAAGTCCCCACTACAGTTCTCAGATCAGCAGATGACCTTCATCAAGATCACCTAAGTTGGCTGATCAGAACTCCCACCAGCACTGCCACTCATGCCATTACCCCCACCCTCCCCACCACGGAGTAAGAGAAGGAATGAAAATAGAGAATACATGGAAGGGAGAGGAAAAGAGGGGGCGGAACAAAGAAAAAGGGAGAGAAAGAATAAGAAAAAGAACAAGAAAGACGGCTAGAAAGAGGGATGGGGGGAAAAAATCAAGAAATTAGGATAGAGAGAGGTAAAGGGGAAAGAAAGGAGAACAAAGAGAAAGAGCGGTACATCCTAAAATGCACGATAAGGGGTTTTAATACTGTATGAGCGGAAGGGACTCAGGGAGCGCTAAATGACCATGGGTTAGGGGCGCAAATTACTTGTCTTGCCTTGGGTGCTGATAACCCACGCTATGAAAATAATTTTACGATTAGGGGTCTCCACAACTTGGGAAATTTTATCAAGGGGTCACAGCACTAGCGAGGTTGAGAAACACTGTGCTATAGGGATGTGCGGCTGGATTGTTTATTGGGGTTTGTGGCGCTGAGAAAACAGACTGGAAAGGGAGAAGATTCCTTCAAATGTTACAAAGTTATCTGTAGACAAATCCACGTGTTCTCCCGAGAAATGGAAACCCCCGACCCGCCCTGACTCCAATTATAGTAGAACTAAAGGCAAAACTGTTTGTTTTTTTCATTGTGGATGGAGAAATGGAGGGTTACAACCCCTGTCATTTTTATTTTCCTGTGTCCCATTGCGGAGAAATCCCTTCACTTCCTGTCCCATAGCTAAACAGGAAGTGAGAGGAAATCCCTGCAAATTAACCTCTTGCCTACCGGGGCACTTTCACCCCCTTCCTGCCCAGGACAATTTTCAGCTTTCAGCGCTGTCACACTTTGAATAACAATCGCGCGGTCATACAACACTGTATCGAAATTAAATTGGTCACACAAATAGAACTTTCTTTTGGTGGTATTTAATCACCTCTGGGGGGGGTTTCTTTATTTTGTTGCTAAACAAATGAAAAAAGACAGAAAGTTTTGAAAAAAATAAAAAAATCATAGTTTGTTATAACATTTTGTAAGCAGGTCATTTTTCTCCTTCACTGCTGGGCACTGATAGGCGGCACTAATAAGTAGCACTGCTGGGCACTGATGAGGCGGCACTGGTGGGCACTGATGAGGGGGCAATGATGAGGCTGCACTGTTTGGTGGCACTGATGGGCACTAGTAGGCGGCACTGATGGGTACTGACAGGCAGCACTGATGGGCACCGATGAGGAGGCACAGATGAGGCTGCACTGATGGACACTGATGAGGCGGTACTGATAGGTGGCACTGATGAGTAGGCAATGATGATGCTGCACTGATAGGTGGCACTAATGGGCAAGGGTAGGCGGCACTGAAGGGCACTGACAGGTGGCACTGATAGGCAGCACTGATAAGTACTGACAGGCTGCACGGATGGGCACTGACAGGCGGCACTGATAGGCACCGATGAGGAGGCACAGATGAGGCTGCACTGATGGACACTGATGAGGCAGTACTGATAGGTGGCACTGATGAGTAGGCAATGATGATGCTGCACTGATAGGTGGCACTAATGGACAATGGTAGGCGGCACTGAAGGGCACTGACAGGTGGCACTGATAGGCAGCACTGATAAGTACTGACAGGTGGCACGGATGGGTATTGACAGGTGGCACTAATGGGCACTGACAAGCGGCACTGATAGGCACCGATGAGGAGGCACAGATGAGGCTGCACTGATGGACACTGATGAGGCAGTACTGATAGATGGCACTGATAGGCAGCACTGATGAGGAGGCAATGATGAGGCTGCACTGATAGGTGGCACTAATGGGCAATGGTAGGCAGCACTGACAGGCGGCACGGATGGGCACTGATGGGTACTGACAGGCGGCACTGATAGGTGACATTGATGAGGAGGCACTGGTGGGCACTGCACTGATAATGAGTGCCAATGTCCCTTTAACTCAAGCTGGTTATCGGCTCCATGCAGAAAAGCTGACAAGCGGCTTCTGTTCTCATGGTGTAATCAGCTCTCATTGGAGACATCTGATCCTGTAGTAAAGGGACGCTGTGATTGGCTCTTTACCCCGATTTGTGATCAGCTGAATCCGAAGGACTTGGTGATCACAGAGCGCGGCGCCCGCAGAGTGCGATCACAGGAGGATGTCCATAGATTGCCCCCGCCCCCCCCCCCCCCCCGGCAAAGTAAGCCCACACTGTAGCCATCATTCGGCTATAGTACAGGTATGAAGGGGTTAAGGGAATTCTTTGGGGCGCCCCCCCCCTCCCCCGGGTCACCAGATCTAGTGTCCCCATTGGAAGATTTCCCCTTTATTACTTTTCTGGGGACAACCCAAAATATGTGACTTTCTTTTACTTTCACTTTCAATGATAACGGTAAACGGACACATAGAGGGGGAGGGGGGGGGGGATCTCTCTAACGGGGACACAGACAGCAATAAAAACTGACAGGGGTTCTAGTCCCTCTCCTCTCCGTCCAACACTAAAGAAGTAAGTTTTGCCTTTAGTTATATTGTGATGGGTGAAGGAAGCAGCTGCAGGCTATGAAGACATTGAGGAAGTGACAACGCCCGGCATAGTCCTACAATCGGGACACACACCTTCCTCCCCCCCCCCCTCCCCCACCCACCATGAGGAATAAACAGGAACGCCGGTACCTGTGCAGTGACTGCGGCTTCCTCACAGGATCCGGGGGGGGGGGGGGGGAACGTCCTCAGTCTCTGGCTGTTTACAGAGATAAACACGACGTTCTGGGAGGGAGGGGCTTGGCGGAGTTTACATGGCGAGCTGCCAGGTGGGAGGAGCCAGCTCTGCGTCACGTCGTCCTCTTCTCTGGGGAAATTCCTTTGCCCCACACACACTATCAGATTCTCTGCTGAGTTTTTCCTTCAGATTTACCAAAAACCGTGTAGTAGAAGGGCCGGCCTGATCGCACACACATTGAAACTCCTCAGGTTGGACCTCCTATTATAAGGTTTTGGTAAATCTGAAGGAAAAACGCAGAAGGAAAAACTCAGAAACAGAATTCCTCGTGACGTTGTGTTACGTCTGAAATCACCGCTCACACCCCACGGAGGACGCAGCGATGTTAGGCTCGGTGTCCACCAGTGCGACTTTTCATGCGACTTGGGACTGAGAAGTCGCAGGACAAGTCGTACCCCCATGATTTCCAAGGAGTACCGTTCATATCTGTGCGACTTCAAAGTATTCCCTGCACTACTTTGGTCTCACTTTGATGCGACTTGAGGTCCATAGACATTGCTTCAAGTCGCGGTAAAATCGCCGCAAAATCGCATGACTTTGGGGACGCAATAGTGGAAACATAGCCTTACACCGACGTCCGCTGCAGAGGATCGCTGGAGGTCTGAGAAAAGAATCGAATGTTCTTTGAGTCCAAAGTATAATCCATGATTGTCATCGATCGTCCGGCGCTTTGTATTGTGTGTGGAACTCCGTCGCCCCGTCGCCAGCTATCTGCAGAAACATTGCCGTTTTCTTTTCACACTCTACGGCTCCATTCACATCTTGGCGTATGGGGGGGGGGGGGGGGGGGCGACAATCGGACAATCGCAGGAAAAAAATCGAGCAGACAGAATCGCAGGGACGCGTGTTACCCCCCCCCCCCCCAAAAAAAAAGCCCTTGTACTTCTTTTGGGGCGATGGGCGTCCCCGTGATTCTGTTTGCTCGATTTTTTTTTTTTCCCTGCGATTGTCGCCCCCCCGACGAATGGCGGCGACATCGAGCCGCGTTTTGGGGTGCTATTGAAAGTGACAGGGAACGCACGGGCGTCCAGCGATTTTCGAATGGCGGGCAGAACCGCGGCGAAACCACCCCCCCCCCCCCCCCGCACGATTCGGAACGCGGAGATGTGAACAGAGCTTTATTGACTTGTTATTATTTATACATTGCTGAAGTCTGACGGCCGATTCACACCACATGCAGTCCAGTGCGTTTTTTTTTTTTCTGCATAAAAAAACGCATGGAAAGTAGGTTATATGGTTTTCAGTGACACAGTTCACACCGGTGCTTGCCGTTCCAGAAAAAAAAAAAAAAAATGGAATGCTGTAAAAAGCATCAAAAACTCTCGGGAACGCACCTAAACGCACCAAAAACGCACTGGAACACCCACGTTCTCATTTAAGGTTAAGGAAAAAAAGGGGAGGAAAAATGCACTGGACTGCATCAAAAACGCATCAAAAACGCACTGCAATGCATCAAAAATGCGCATGCAAAAAAGCATCTGGAACGCATCCGGTCTGCGTTTCTTTGGTGTGAACTGGCCCTGAGGCTGCATTAGGGCCGGTTCACACCACATGCAGTCCAGTGCGTTTTTTTTTTTTCTGCATCAAAAATGCATGGACAGCAGGTCATATGGTTTCCAATGGCATCGTTCACACCAGTGCTTGCAGTTCCAGGGCTTTCTAGTTCTAGGGGAAAAAAAGTAGAACATGCTGCATTTTTCTTGCACTGGACTGTACTGGAACGCAGTAAAACACATCAAAAACGCACTGAAATGCCCTGGAATGCATCAAAAATGCACTGGAACATATAAAAAATGCACTGGGATGCCCTGGAACGCATCACAAAACGCACTGAAATGCCCTGGAACGCATCAAAAACGCACTGGACCCTGGTACAGTAAGGGCCAGTTCACCCCGTAGAAAGGCAGTCTGGATGCGTTCCAGGTGCTTTTCTGCATGTGCGTTTTTGATGCGTTGCAGTGCGTTTTTGATGCAATTTTGGTGCGTTTTTAAAGCAGTCCAGTGCTTTCCCCCCCTCTTTTTTCTTAGGGCCAGTTCACACCTCATGCAGTCCAGTGCGTTTCTTTTCTGCATCAAAAACGCATTAAAAGTAGGTTATATGGTTTCCAATGGCATAGTTCACACCAGTGCTTGCAGTCCCAGTTCCAGAGAAAAAAAAAAGTAGAACATGCTGCATTTTTTCTGCACTGGACTGTACTGGAACGCTGTAAAACGCATCAAAAACGCACTGAAACGCACTGGAATGCACATGTCTTTACTTAAGATGAAGAAAAAAGAGGGGGAGGGGGGAAATGCACTGGACTGCACCAAAAACGCACCAAAAAACGCACTAGAAGGCATCAAAACCGCATGAAAAACGCGCATGCAGAAAAGCATCTGGAACGCATTCAGACTGCGTTTCTATGGTGTGGACGGGCTCTTAACCTTAAACAAGGACAAGTGTGTTGCAGTGCGTTTTTGGTGCATTTAGGTGCGTTCCAGTGCGTTTTTGATGCGTTTTACAGCGTTCCAGTACAGTCCAGTGCAGGAAAAATGCAGCAAGTTCTACTTTTTTTTTCTGGAACTGGAACGCACCGGAACGGCAAGCACCGGTGTGAACTATGCCATTGGAAACCATATAACCTACTTTCCATACGTTTTTGATGCAGAGAAAAAAAAAAACGCACTGGACTGCATGTGGCGTTTACTGGCCCTTACAAAAAAAAAAAAAAAAACAGGAAAAAAGAAGAAGAAAAAAAAACAAAAACAACTGGAATGCATCCGGAAACGCATCAAACAAAGCATAAAAAATGAACCGGAACGCGCCAAAAACGTGCATGCAGAAACGCATACGGAGCGGATGTGGAGGGTGTGTTTGTCGCGTGAAGCGGCCCTGACATCTGAGCGCAGCGTCTTTGAGCATTTTTCCCGGGATTTATTTGCACGTTTTTATAGGTGACTTTGGGTGTTTTTTTTTTTATTAGCCAATAGAGAAAACTATTATCTGTTGCATCATTTGTTGCTAGGTAGTTCAGATTTTCCATTAGCTTTTATTTTTATTTATTATTGTTATTATTATTTTTTTCATTAGGATAAGGAGTTAGAGTTAAGGTTAGGTTTAGGTTTAGGGGTTAGGGTTATTTATTATTATTATTATTTTTTGTTAGGATTAGGGTGTTAATAGTTCTTTTTTTTTCTTTCCCATAAAATTAAAACTTCTACTACTACTAATAATAATAATAATAAATGAATAAATACATGTAAAATAAATACACAAAATCATAAAAATCATCATAAATAAATAATAAATAAAGTCAATAAATGAATACTAAGTAATAATAAATAAATAATTTACCCCTAACCCTTTAAAAGAATAAAATAAAATAATAATAATAAATAACTAAACACCCTAAACCTAACAATAAATAAATAAATAAATGATTATTATTAGTAATTTTTTTTTGTTTGGTTTTTGGTGTTTATTTTTTATTAACAATTATAATAATATATTTTTTTTATGATTAGGGGTTATTTATTATTTATTTTGCATTGATGTGAACGTCTTCCATAGAGACCCAACGTAAAAATAATATCCCGTGTTTCTGCAAAAAAGCATGAAAAAAACGCATTGGTGTGAACGGAGTCTAATAACTCCAAAAAAAGGTTTCAATTAAAAAAAAAAAAAAAAGAGCTTATAAAAAGAAAAGAATGAAATGTATAATAGATGGGGGTGTTCTCTACACCGGAATGGTCGCTGTACGATGGATCGCTGATTGTATCCCGACAATAAATCTTCTGAATCCGAAAAAAAGGAACGACGCGTCTCAGCGATTGACAACCTAACCCCGCCCACCCCATGGAAGATCGCTGAACGCCTATCTGGGGCGGAAAATGTCCTATTGCTGGTTACCGGTCCCTAGATGTGGGGGGGCTGCATTCATTTTATTTTCACCTGGTGATCCCGCCAGTAATGCACTTCCTGTCCTCGGGTGACAACGCTCACTCCTCCACTATGGGAAGGAAAGGTGTCACCATTGGCTGCTTCTTTGATGTGCATTACTGAGCCCCTCCCCCACCCCCCACCCTTCTCATCTCCATTACATAGGGGGGGGGGGGGGGGGGGAGTTTACAGAAGAGAACTGGGAAGATTCATAGGATTGTGTGAAACGTTCGGCTCAGTCAGGAAGTTCTGATAAATCTTTATTGGGTTGCAGAGGATCAAACCCCGGACAATGTTTTTATTGCTGTTCCTATTCTCCTGTCCTACTGACAGCCATGCCGACATTTCTTGTCCCAATATTACATCAGAGTCCTCAGCATTCTCCTTACATCAGAGTCCCCAGCATTCTCCTTACATCAGAGTCCTCAGCATTCCCCTTACATCAGAGTCCTCAGCATTCCCCTTACATCAGAGTCCTCAGCATTCCCCTTACATCAGAGTCCTCAGCATTCTCCTTACATCAGAGTCCTCAGCATTCTCCTTACATCAGAGTCCTCAGCATTCTCCTTACATCAGAGTCCCCAGCATTCTCCTTACATCAGAGTCCCCAGCATTCTCCTTACATCAGAGTCCCCAGCATTCCCCTTACATCAGAGTCCTCAGCATTCTCCTTACATCAGAGTCCTCAGCATTCCCTTACATCAGAGTCCTCAGCATTCTCCTTACATCAGAGTCCTCAGCATTCTCCTTACATCAGAGTCCTCAGCATTCTCCTTACATCAGAGTCCCCAGCATTCTCCTTACATCAGAGTCCCCAGCATTCTCCTTACATCAGAGTCCCCAGCATTCTCCTTACATCAGAGTCCTCAGCATTCTCCTTACATCAGAGTCCCCAGCATTCTCCTTACATCAGAGTCCTCAGCATTCCCCTTACATCAGAGTCCTCAGCATTCCCCTTACATCAGAGTCCTCAGCATTCTCCTTACATCAGAGTCCTCAGCATTCTCCTTACATCAGAGTCCTCAGCATTCTCCTTACATCAGAGTCCTCAGCATTCTCCTTACATCAGAGTCCCCAGCATTCTCCTTACATCAGAGTCCCCAGCATTCTCCTTACATCAGAGTCCCCAACATTCTCCTTACATCAGAGTCCTCAGCATTCTCCTTACATCAGAGTCCCCAGCATTCTCCTTACATCAGAGTCCTCAGCATTCCCCTTACATCAGAGTCCTCAGCATTCCCCTTACATCAGAGTCCTCAGCATTCTCCTTACATCAGAGTCCTCAGCATTCTCCTTACATCAGAGTCCTCAGCATTCTCCTTACATCAGAGTCCTCAGCATTCTCCTTACATCAGAGTCCCCAGCATTCTCCTTACATCAGAGTCCCCAGCATTCTCCTTACATCAGAGTCCCCAGCATTCTCCTTACATCAGAGTCCTCAGCATTCTCCTTACATCAGAGTCCTCAGCATTCTCCTTACATCAGAGTCCTCAGCATTCTCCTTACATCAGAGTCCTCAGCATTCCCCTTACATCAGAGTCCTCAGCATTCTCCTTACATCAGAGTCCTCAGCATTCTCCTTACATCAGAGTCCTCAGCATTCTCCTTACATCAGAGTCCTCAGCATTCTCCTTACATCAGAGTCCTCAGCATTCTCCTTACATCAGAGTCCCCAGCATTCTCCTTACATCAGAGTCCTCAGCATTCTCCTTACATCAGAGTCCTCAGCATTCTCCTTACATCAGAGTCCTCAGCATTCTCCTTACATCAGAGTCCCCAGCATTCTCCTTACATCAGAGTCCTCAGCATTCCCCTTACATCAGAGTCCCCAGCATTCCCCTTACATCAGAGTCCCCAGCATTCTCCTTACATCAGAGTCCTCAGCATTCTCCTTACATCAGAGTCCTCAGCATTCCCCTTACATCAGAGTCCCCAGCATTCTCCTTACATCAGAGTCCTCAGCATTCCCCTTACATCAGAGTCCTCAGCATTCTCCTTACATCAGAGTCCTCAGCATTCTCCTTACATCAGAGTCCCCAGCATTCTCTTCACATCAGAGTCCTCAGCATTCTCCTTACATCAGAGTCCTCAGCATTCCCCTTACATCAGAGTCCCCAGCATTCCCCTTACATCAGAGTCCCCAGCATTCTCCTTACATCAGAGTCCCCAGCATTCTCCTTACATCAGAGTCCCCAGCATTCTCCTTACATCAGAGTCCTCAGCATTCCCCTTACATCAGAGTCCTCAGCATTCCCCTTACATCAGAGTCCTCAGCATTCTCCTTACATCAGAGTCCTCAGCATTCTCCTTACATCAGAGTCCCCAGCATTCTCTTCACATCAGAGTCCTCAGCATTCTCCTTACATCAGAGTCCTCAGCATTCCCCTTACATCAGAGTCCCCAGCATTCCCTTACATCAGAGTCCCCAGCATTCTCCTTACATCAGAGTCCCCAGCATTCTCCTTACATCAGAGTCCCCAGCATTCTCCTTACATCAGAGTCCTCAGCATTCCCCTTACATCAGAGTCCTCAGCATTCCCCTTACATCAGAGTCCTCAGCATTCCCCTTACATCAGAGTCCTCAGCATTCTCCTTACATCAGAGTCCTCAGCATTCTCCTTACATCAGAGTCCTCAGCATTCTCCTTACATCAGAGTCCCCAGCATTCTCTTCACATCAGAGTCCTCAGCATTCTCCTTACATCAGAGTCCTCAGCATTCCCCTTACATCAGAGTCCTCAGCATTCTCCTTACATCAGAGTCCTCAGCATTCCCCTTACATCAGAGTCCCCAGCATTCTCCTTACATCAGAGTCCTCAGCATTCCCCTTACATCAGAGTCCTCAGCATTCTCCTTACATCAGAGTCCTCAGCATTCTCCTTACATCAGAGTCCTCAGCATTCCCCTTACATCAGAGTCCTCAGCATTCCCCTTACATCAGAGTCCTCAGCATTCTCCTTACATCAGAGTCCTCAGCATTCCCCTTACATCAGAGTCCTCAGCATTCCCCTTACATCAGAGTCCTCAGCATTCTCCTTACATCAGAGTCCTCAGCATTCTCCTTACATCAGAGTCCTCAGCATTCTCCTTACATCAGAGTCCCCAGCATTCTCTTCACATCAGAGTCCTCAGCATTCTCCTTACATCAGAGTCCTCAGCATTCCCCTTACATCAGAGTCCTCAGCATTCTCCTTACATCAGAGTCCTCAGCATTCTCCTTACATCAGAGTCCTCAGCATTCTCCTTACATCAGAGTCCCCAGCATTCTCTTCACATCAGAGTCCTCAGCATTCTCCTTACATCAGAGTCCTCAGCATTCTCCTTACATCAGAGTCCTCAGCATTCTCCTTACATCAGAGTCCTCAGCATTCTCTTCACATCAGAGTCCTCAGCATTCTCCTTACATCAGAGTCCCCAGCATTCTCCTTACATCAGAGTCCTCAGCATTCCCCTTACATCAGAGTCCTCAGCATTCTCCTTACATCAGAGTCCTCAGCATTCCCCTTACATCAGAGTCCTCAGCATTCTCCTTACATCAGAGTCCCCAGCATTCCCCTTACATCAGAGTCCTCAGCATTCTCCTTACATCAGAGTCCTCAGCATTCTCCTTACATCAGAGTCCCCAGCATTCTCCTTACATCAGAGTCCCCAGCATTCTCCTTACATCAGAGTCCTCAGCATTCCCCTTACATCAGAGTCCTCAGCATTCTCCTTACATCAGAGTCCCCAGCATTCTCCTTACATCAGAGTCCTCAGCATTCCCCTTACATCAGAGTCCTCAGCATTCTCCTTACATCAGAGTCCTCAGCATTCTCCTTACATCAGAGTCCCCAGCATTCTCTTCACATCAGAGTCCTCAACATTCCCCTTACATCAGAGTCCTCAGCATTCTCCTTACATCAGAGTCCTCAGCATTCCCCTTACATCAGAGTCCTCAGCATTCCCCTTACATCAGAGTCCTCAGCATTCTCCTTACATCAGAGTCCTCAGCATTCCCCTTACATCAGAGTCCTCAGCATTCTCCTTACATCAGAGTCCTCAGCATTCTCCTTACATCAGAGTCCTCAGCATTCTCCTTACATCAGAGTCCCCAGCATTCTCCTTACATCAGAGTCCCCAGCATTCTCCTTACATCAGAGTCCTCAGCATTCCCCTTACATCAGAGTCCTCAGCATTCTCCTTACATCAGAGTCCTCAGCATTCTCTTCACATCAGAGTCCTCAGCATTCTCCTTACATCAGAGTCCCCAGCATTCTCCTTACATCAGAGTCCTCAGCATTCCCCTTACATCAGAGTCCTCAGCATTCTCCTTACATCAGAGTCCTCAGCATTCCCCTTACATCAGAGTCCTCAGCATTCTCCTTACATCAGAGTCCAGAGCATTCCCCTTACATCAGAGTCCTCAGCATTCTCCTTACATCAGAGTCCTCAGCATTCTCCTTACATCAGAGTCCCCAGCATTCTCCTTACATCAGAGTCCCCAGCATTCTCCTTACATCAGAGTCCTCAGCATTCCCCTTACATCAGAGTCCTCAGCATTCTCCTTACATCAGAGTCCTCAGCATTCTCTTCACATCAGAGTCCTCAGCATTCTCCTTACATCAGAGTCCCCAGCATTCTCCTTACATCAGAGTCCTCAGCATTCCCCTTACATCAGAGTCCCCAGCATTCTCCTTACATCAGAGTCCTCAGCATTCTCCTTACATCAGAGTCCTCAGCATTCTCCTTACATCAGAGTCCTCAGCATTCTCCTTACATCAGAGTCCCCAGCATTCTCCTTACATCAGAGTCCTCAGCATTCCCCTTACATCAGAGTCCTCAGCATTCTCCTTACATCAGAGTCCTCAGCATTCCCCTTACATCAGAGTCCTCAGCATTCTCCTTACATCAGAGTCCCCAGCATTCTCCTTACATCAGAGTCCTCAGCATTCCCCTTACATCAGAGTCCTCAGCATTCCCCTTACATCAGAGTCCCCAGCATTCTCCTTACATCAGAGTCCTCAGCATTCCCCTTACATCAGAGTCCTCAGCATTCCCCTTACATCAGAGTCCTCAGCATTCCCCTTACATCAGAGTCCTCAGCATTCTCCTTACATCAGAGTCCTCAGCATTCTCCTTACATCAGAGTCCCCAGCATTCTCCTTACATCAGAGTCCCCAGCATTCTCCTTACATCAGAGTCCTCAGCATTCTCCTTACATCAGAGTCCCCAGCATTCTCCTTACATCAGAGTCCCCAGCATTCTCCTTACATCAGAGTCCCCAGCATTCTCCTTACATCAGAGTCCTCAGCATTCCCCCTTACATCAGAGTCCTCAGCATTCTCCTTACATCAGAGTCCCCAGCATTCTCCTTACATCAGAGTCCTCAGCATTCCCCTTACATCAGAGTCCTCAGCATTCTCCTTACATCAGAGTCCTCAGCATTCCCCTTACATCAGAGTCCTCAGCATTCCCCTTACATCAGAGTCCTCAGCATTCCCCTTACATCAGAGTCCCCAGCATTCCCCTTACATCAGAGTCCCCAGCATTCTCCTTACATCAGAGTCCTCAGCATTCTCCTTACATCAGAGTCCTCAGCATTCTCCTTACATCAGAGTCCTCAGCATTCCCCTTACATCAGAGTCCCCAGCATTCTCCTTACATCAGAGTCCTCAGCATTCCCCTTACATCAGAGTCCTCAGCATTCCCCTTACATCAGAGTCCTCAGCATTCTCCTTACATCAGAGTCCTCAGCATTCTCCTTACATCAGAGTCCCCAGCATTCTCTTCACATCAGAGTCCTCAGCATTCTCCTTACATCAGAGTCCTCAGCATTCCCCTTACATCAGAGTCCCCAGCATTCCCCTTACATCAGAGTCCCCAGCATTCTCCTTACATCAGAGTCCCCAGCATTCTCCTTACATCAGAGTCCTCCAGCATTCTCCTTACATCAGAGTCCTCAGCATTCCCCTTACATCAGAGTCCTCAGCTTCCCTTAATCAGAGTCCTCGGCATTCTCCTTACATCAGAGTCCTCAGCATTCTCCTTACATCAGAGTCCCCAGCATTCTCTTCACATCAGAGTCCTCAGCATTCTCCTTACATCAGAGTCCTCAGCATTCCCCTTACATCAGAGTCCCCAGCATTCCCCTTACATCAGAGTCCCCAGCATTCTCCTTACATCAGAGTCCCCAGCATTCTCCTTACATCAGAGTCCCCAGCATTCTCCTTACATCAGAGTCCTCAGCATTCCCCTTACATCAGAGTCCTCAGCATTCCCCTTACATCAGAGTCCTCAGCATTCTCCTTACATCAGAGTCCTCAGCATTCCCCTTACATCAGAGTCCTCAGCATTCTCCTTACATCAGAGTCCTCAGCATTCTCCTTACATCAGAGTCCTCAGCATTCTCCTTACATCAGAGTCCCCAGCATTCTCCTTCACATCAGAGTCCTCAGCATTCTCCTTACATCAGAGTCCTCAGCATTCCCCTTACATCAGAGTCCTCAGCATTCTCCTTACATCAGAGTCCTCAGCATTCCCCTTACATCAGAGTCCCAGCATTCTCCTTACATCAGAGTCCTCAGCATTCTCCCTTACATCAGAGTCCTCAGCATTCTCCTTACATCAGAGTCCTCAGCATTCTCCTTACATCAGAGTCCTCAGCATTCCCCTTACATCAGAGTCCTCAGCATTCTCCTTACATCAGAGTCCTCAGCATTCTCCTTACATCAGAGTCCTCAGCATTCCCCTTACATCAGAGTCCTCAGCATTCCCCTTACATCAGAGTCCTCAGCATTCTCCTTACATCAGAGTCCTCAGCATTCTCCTTACATCAGAGTCCTCAGCATTCTCCTTACATCAGAGTCCCCAGCATTCTCCTTACATCAGAGTCCTCAGCATTCTCCTTACATCAGAGTCCTCAGCATTCCCCTTACATCAGAGTCCTCAGCATTCTCCTTACATCAGAGTCCTCAGCATTCTCCTTACATCAGAGTCCTCAGCATTCTCCTTACATCAGAGTCCTCAGCATTCTCTTTCACATCAGAGTCCTCAGCATTCTCCTTACATCAGAGTCCCCAGCATTCTCCTTACATCAGAGTCCTCAGCATTCCCCTTACATCAGAGTCCTCAGCATTCTCCTTACATCAGAGTCCTCAGCATTCCCCTTACATCAGAGTCCTCAGCATTCTCCTTACATCAGAGTCCCCAGCATTCCCCTTACATCAGAGTCCTCAGCATTCTCCTTACATCAGAGTCCTCAGCATTCTCCTTACATCAGAGTCCCCAGCATTCTCCTTACATCAGAGTCCCCAGCATTCTCCTTACATCAGAGTCCTCAGCATTCCCCTTACATCAGAGTCCTCAGCATTCTCCTTACATCAGAGTCCCCAGCATTCTCCTTACATCAGAGTCCTCAGCATTCCCCTTACATCAGAGTCCTCAGCATTCTCCCTTACATCAGAGTCCTCAGCATTCTCCTTACATCAGAGTCCCCAGCATTCTCCTTACATCAGAGTCCTCAGCATTCCCTTACATCAGAGTCCTCAGCATTCTCCTTACATCAGAGTCCTCAGCATTCTCCTTACATCAGAGTCCTCAGCATTCCCCTTACATCAGAGTCCTCAGCATTCTCCTTACATCAGAGTCCTCAGCATTCTCCTTACATCAGAGTCCTCAGCATTCTCCTTACATCAGAGTCCTCAGCATTCTCCTTACATCAGAGTCCTCAGCATTCTCCTTACATCAGAGTCCCCAGCATTCTCCTTACATCAGAGTCCCCAGCATTCTCCTTACATCAGAGTCCTCAGCATTCTCCCTTACATCAGAGTCCTCAGCATTCTCCTTACATCAGAGTCCTCAGCATTCTCCTTACATCAGAGTCCCTCAGCATTCTCCTTACATCAGAGTCCCCAGCATTCCTCCTTACATCAGAGTCCTCAGCATTCCCCCTTACATCAGAGTCCTCAGCATTCTCCTTACATCAGAGTCCTCAGCATTCCCCTTACATCAGAGTCCTCAGCATTCTCCTTACATCAGAGTCCTCAGCATTCCCCTTACATCAGAGTCCTCAGCATTCTCCTTACATCAGAGTCCCTCAGCATTCCCCTTACATCAGGAGTCCTCAGCATTCTCCTTACATCAGAGTCCCCAGCATTCTCCTTACATCAGAGTCCCTCAGCATTCCCTTACATCAGAGTCCTCAGCATTCCCTTACATCAGAGTCCTCAGCATTCTCCTTACATCAGAGTCCCCAGCATTCTCCTTACATCAGAGTCCTCAGCATTCCCCTTACATCAGAGTCCTCAGCATTCTCCTTACATCAGAGTCCCCAGCATTCTCCTTACATCAGAGTCCTCAGCATTCCCCTTACATCAGAGTCCTCAGCATTCTCCTTACATCAGAGTCCTCAGCATTCCCCTTACATCAGAGTCCTCAGCATTCTCCTTACATCAGAGTCCCCAGCATTCCCCTTACATCAGAGTCCTCAGCATTCTCCTTACATCAGAGTCCCCAGCATTCTCCTTACATCAGAGTCCCCAGCATTCCCCTTACATCAGAGTCCCAGCATTCTCCCTTACATCAGAGTCCCCAGCATTCCCTCTTACATCAGAGTCCCCAGCATTCCCTTACATCAGAGTCCTCAGCATTCCCCTTACATCAGAGTCCTCAGCATTCTCCTTACATCAGAGTCCTCAGCATTCTCCTTACATCAGAGTCCTCAGCATTCCCCTTACATCAGAGTCCTCAGCATTCTCCTTACATCAGAGTCCTCAGCATTCTCCTTACATCA
Source organism: Lithobates septentrionalis (assembly GCA_037952835.1). NCBI lineage: Eukaryota > Metazoa > Chordata > Amphibia > Anura > Ranidae > Lithobates > Lithobates septentrionalis. Next base: position 173,599 of record JBBDGP010004169.1, read on the forward strand.
GAGTCCTCAGCATTCCCTTACATCAGAGTCCTCAGCATTCTCCCTTACATCAGAGTCCTCAGCATTCTCTTCACATCAGAGTCCTCAGCATTCTCCTTACATCAGAGTCCCCAGCATTCTCCTTACATCAGAGTCCTCAGCATTCCCCTTACATCAGAGTCCTCAGCATTCTCCTTACATCAGAGTCCTCAGCATTCCCCTTACATCAGAGTCCTCAGCATTCTCCTTACATCAGAGTCCCCAGCATT